>JBBYHM010087721.1:25019-43126 GCA_038381775.1 Adansonia rubrostipa | reverse complement strand
CAAAGTAACTTAAACAAAAAGTCATCCAACTAACACTGTCAGCTTAGTGTACTATAAGATCACATGATCAAAACAAAAAAAAGATCACCCTAAGATATCTAAGCTGGCAGCACTGTCAGCCATTGTCATCAACAATACGTGAATGATTGAATATTCTAAGGTTATAATCTTTCCATGATTGAAGAATTAAGTAGTCTACGTGAAGAAGTTTGAAATTACATATTTAGGACTCATATCTTATTTTTTGGGAATTGCAGTTAAGCAAGATAGCATGAGATTTTCATCTCACAAGCAAAATAGGCAGCTAAGATTTTGAAGTTTGCTATGGAGGATTGTTAACTAGTAGACACCCTAGTTGAGCTTGGCAGCTAGCTAACAAAAGGAGCAGGAGCAATGGTGAATTCTAGTTATTACAAGAGTCTTGTCGGGTGTTTTCATTACTTAACTTGCAGTAGACCAAATATTCTGTTTGGAGTTGGTTTGGCTAGTAGATATATGGAGAATCCAAGATCTTTTCACTTGCAGGCTACCAAGAGGATTTTACTACTTGTTAAAGGCATTTCTAGCTATGGTTTGGTTTATTCTTCTCCACAGAACTTTGAACATACTGGCTATAGTGATATTGATTGGGATGGAAGTTACGATAATCGAAAGAGTGCTTCAAGTTTTGTGTTTTACCTAGGAGAAACAGCATTTACATGGTCTTCTAAGAAGCAATCTATTGTCAAAGTTAGGAATCCAGCCCATCATGAATGTTCGAAGCACAATGGTACTCTGTTTCCCTTTCATGAGGGAGCATGTGAAGGAAAAATAAGTTGAGCTAGTTCATGTGAAAACAAGCATGCAAGTTGCTGACATATTTACAGAACCCCTCAATGCTAATATTTTCAATCATTTGCAGAAAAGGCTTGGAGTTGTGGCACCATGAGATACAAGTTTAAGGGGGGAAAATGTTAAGAATTAAACTTGTTTATGAATGTTAGTAAGATACAAAGTACTTGTGTCGGACTTTAATGCATGTATTTAGCAATTAAGAGTAGTGCTTTGAGCTTAATACCTTGAACTTTGTCAAAGTCACTGCTAGAAGTTTCTTATGATGCCTATATAAGCTATGTACTTTGCTTTGTTTTATCACAAGTGAATAAAGAAGCTAATCACAAAAACATAAAGAATTTCAAGCTTCCCTTTACTGTTCTTATATATTTACGGGAGCATTCTAAAACTGTAAAATACAATGATAACTATTAAAAAAGGTGACACAAAGAAAAATAATTCTATGTAAGAAATAATAATTATTAAAATTATTAATAAAAAGATTATAATTATTTTTCACCTATTATTTTATCTCTGCTTTAGCTTTCTTTTACATGCAGTAGGAGGTCGGCTCTCTTGAGTAGACAACTGAACCCAACCAATATATAATATATAATATATAATATATATAAATTTTATATATTAAAAATATTATTTAAAAAGTAATAAAAATAAAAATATTTTATAGTAAATTTTAAATTATTATTTAAAAAATAAAGTAATATATATTATATACTATATCTAGTATATAAATTATATAATATATATATTACACATATAATATATAATATATAATATATAATACATATATAATATTATAAATATACTATAATAATATATTATAAATAATAAAAATAAAAAATATTTTACATTAAATTATGAATTATCATTTAAAAAACTAATAAAAATTAAAAATATTTTATATTAAATCTCAAATTATTATATAAAAATAAAAAATAAAAAAATATTTATATTAGATCCCAAATTATTTTTGAAAACTTAAAAATAATATATATTATAGACAAATTATATAATACATATTATATTAATATATATTATATAATAAATAATAGAAGATATTTTATATTAAATTATTTAAAAATAATAAAAAAATATTTTATATTAAATTTTAAATTACTATTTAAAAATATTAATAATGAAAAATATTTTATATTAAATCCTAAACTATTATATAAAAATAACAAAAAAAAATTATACTAAATCTTAAATTACTATATAAAATAATAACTAAATGTATAAATGATTATAACATAATGCATGAATGATTATACCAAAATTTACGGATGAGTATAACTAAATGTACGAATGACTATAACTAAATATATGACTCACCATAACTAAATATATGAATAACCATAACGGAATGTACGACTCATAAAATGTACGAATAATTATAGCATAATAAACGAATGATTATACCAAACTATATAGATAAGTATAACTAAATGTACAGATTACTATAACTAAGTATATGACTAACCATAACTAAATGTATGAATAACCATAACGAAATGTATGACTCACCATAACTAAATATACAAATGATCATAACTAAATGTATGACTAAATGTATGACTTACCATAATCAAATGTACGACTCATCATAACTACATGTATGAATGACCATACCTAAATGTACGACTCACCATAAATAAATGCAGAATGACCATAACTGAATGTATGACTCACTATAACTAAATGTACAACTCACTAAAACTAAATATAAGAATGACTATAACTAAATATACGATTCATCATAGCTTAATGTACGACTCACCATAATTAAATGTACGACTCACCATAACTAAATGTACAACTCATCCTAACTAAATGAACTAGATGCACGGTTCACTATAACTAAATGTACAACTCATCATAACTAAACATACGAATGACTATAACTAAATATACGACTCACCATAACTAAATATAGGACTCACCATAACTAAATGTACGAATGACTATAACTAAATGTATGAATAATCATAACTAAATATACGACTCACCATAACTAAATGTACAACTCACACTATAACTAAATGTATGAATAATCATAACTAAATATACGACTCATCATAACTAAATATACAACTCACCATACCTAAATGTACAAATGACCATTACTAAATGTACGACTCACCATTTATTTATAATTATTCGTACATTTAGTTATTGTCATTCATACATTTAGTTACACTTTTTCATACATTTAGATATAGTTATTCGTATATTGAGTTATATTTTTCTGTACATTTAGGTATATCATTCATACATTCTGTTATAATCATTCGTACATTTAATTATTATTTTAATACAGTAATTTGAGATTTAATATAATTTTTTTATTATTTTATATAATAATTTAGGATTTAATATAAAATATTTTTAATTATTATTATTTTTAAATAGTAATTTAGAATTTAATATAAAATATTTTTTATTTTTTGATATATAATATATTATTATATTATGTTTACAATATTATATATGTATTACATAATATATATTATATATAATTTATATACTAAATATAATATATATTATTTAAATTTTTTAAAAATTTAATTTAAAATATAATATAAAACATTTTTTCAATTTTTCTTTTTTAAAAATAATATTTTGAATATATATATAATTTATATATAATATATAATATATTATGTATCTAATATTACATATATGTAACATAAAAGGGAGGGAATAGGTCCCCCCCCAACATGTACATATAATATTATATATAATATGTTATATATAATACATATTGTGCATTCTACAATAATATATAATAATAATTAAAATATTTTTTATTTTTATTATTTTTAAGTAATAATTAAAATTTTAATATAAAATATTTTTATTTTTTGTTATTTTAATATAGTGATTTGAGATTTAATTTAAAATATTTTTATTTTTATTATTTTTAAATAATAATTCAAAATTCAATATAATTCGAGATTATTTTATAATTCAGGATTTCATATATTTTTTATTTTATAAATTTAAAATTTAAAATAAAATATTTTTAATTTTTATTATTTTTAAATAATATATTTAATATATAATTTATATATTATATATCATATATATAATAAATATTGGTTAGAAAAAAGTAAAACAGAAAGTAAAAAGATAACCACAATCTCTTTATATAATTTAAAAATTATTTTTTTAATTATTTTTTTGATTTAACTTTTTTAATAATCGGGTGCATTTTACTTTTTTTAAATTCTCCCTATATATATATATATATATATATATATATATTTCAAGATTCTTCTCTTGCACAGAAAGTCATCTTTTTATTTTATATTTTCCATTGCTTTATAAATTTACTTTTTTAGCCTTAAACAACTTCAACTCTTATAAACCCTTAGGGATTCTTTTAATATAAAATGTAATGGTATAATTTTTAATTAATATATAATATAAACCATAAAAATATATTGGATTAAATATTTTACCTCAATGTATAATATAAAATATAAAAAAATTATTATTGAGATAAATACTTTACACGACGAGGAAACTTAATTTTTGTACATCAATAAATTATGAAAGTATAAAATTTAAGATTATAACTAATCAATAATTGCACACTCACAAATATTTTTAAAATTCCATGGTTGATTAGACTTACTTATAGAAAATTATATGATATATTATAACGTAAAAAAAATTATATTTATAGTTATCTAGTCATATAAAATTATATTTTTAACTTTATTTTTACCAACTAAAATAATTAAAATATATATTTAATCTATTTTTTAAAATATAAATATGAAATCAAATGAAGTGAATAAATAAAATTTTAGCTAATCTTTCCATACAAATATAACATTATTTAAAAAATAATAATTGTAAGATACATAACTTAAAATTAAAGATTATCTATATTATTTATAAATTACTGATTGAAATTGGTGTCATGAGTTAATTGATACCAACTCAATCAATAAAAGTACCAAAAAAATAATAAAATCAGTAAATCAAAATATAAAACAAGGGTATTATTGTTTGTTAATATTTTAAATTTTTATAAAAAAATTATTTATTTCTAAAAGAATTTATCTACTTTTCTAAAAAATGCTACCTATTATGATTCACTTAGCTTGCCAATCCTACACTCTTTTCATATCTTCTAAAAAATTATCCACAAATTCTTAACATCATTACTTTCAAAATACAAAACTTTATCAAAATATCAATTTTAACCATCCACGTCGTGGTGTTGCAAGTTCTAGTATGAATAATGCCAATATAAAGATTTTAGTTTACTATTATAAGATTTTATTATTTATTTCTCCTCCGTCTTTTTCTTAGAGATAGCAATAAATAATACAGTTTAGATAATATTCAAATTTAGATGCTATAATTATTATCCACAATGGATTTCGAGCAGGTGTGGGTATGAACCCTCGAATATTCATTATCCAAATCCTCATTACTTACACAAATAACGAATTTGGATATCCAAATTCACTTTTGTAAAATGTTGAAAATTTATGCTCCATATAAAAAATGAACCTTGACCCGTAAGGCTTATCATTAGACAATTTATCAAATGAGCTAATTTTAGATTTTGAAATAATATGCCACTAAAATTAATTTATATAAAGTATAATAATAATTTAAAAATGTTTTTCAAAATTAAAGATAATAATAAATTAACTACAAAACTAAATTAATTTATTGTGTTAAATATCCTTAAATTTTAATGACAATAATTAATAACTTAATCAGTTTATTTAATTAAATCACTCTAATGAAATAAATATACTTATCCTATAATATAATATGATATATTTTATTGTATGCATCTAATATAATATAGAAATGCTCTATATAATATAATGTCTGTATTAATTATATACTATAGATGATTGTAATGATATAGATTATATATATTATTACTAAATATTTATATATTGTAATATGATAGCATATTACATATTACAATATCAATAGTTACATAATTATGTATAAGAAGAATACATAATATTTATATAAACATTTTATTTATATATAAATATTTATAATTTTATATATAAATAATATATTTAAATATGACATTATTTGATATAATTAATTATTACAGAAGGAGAGATCCGCTTATACTTTACACACAAGCATAACTTTTTACAAGATTAATATTTTCACAAACCAACCGTTAAATTTAGTAATATAATTGTACACGTCATGCACGTAAAATTTTAAATTAATGCAGTATTTCTATCATACCAATTAAGAATATTATTTTTCAATATATATTTAATGGCTACAATTTTTTATATCAAACAAATAGTTAGATATGTTTAATTTAATTAAAACTCTATGTGGATATGAGATATAGCAGTCAGATTAAATAAATATAAATTGTATAAAGCATTATGAAAATGTATAAAACTAATTTAGTTTCATGTTAATGTTAAGTAAATTCCCCCACTTATAATATATAATACTATGATAGTATATGTACATAATATCAATGGTATTATACACTTGTATGGAATACCATCAGCAGTTTTTATATATTATATTATGTAATATATAAATTAATATATAATATACAATATGATATAATATAAGACTATATGGCATATATATTATAATCTACCATATTAAGTAATTAGATTATACTATATCATATATTGATTTATAATATATGATTAATAACGATTATGTCAAGCATTTTATGCATATATTATTAATAATATAACTTTATAAAATTACTGTATATTTATGTTATGGTATTAATATATTTTACATTGCTATATTACTATGTACTTCATGTCATTAATTGTTTTTAGTTTATAGGACTCTTAATTAATAGAACTAATTCTTCATATTATCTAGCCTTTTTTTAATCTTAAAATTATTATTTGTTATTTTTTGTACTTTAAAACTTATTTATTGGTTGTTAATTGAATGACTTTAAATTAAATATAACTTTTATTTAATTTTATAATTTATTAAAAAATTGACATACTAATTAAATTTTTTTTTCAGATTCATTGATTCCTTTGTTATATTTATAATTATCATTTTGCATTGACAATTTTGTTTCGTCTACTTCCAACCAAGGATTCTTTAATGTCTTTGCTTTTGATTGGGAGATTGCGGGCAGGAATTTGGGCTTTCCATTTGCGATCACTTAAGGTAGATATAATGATGCAGGAGCATCCCAGATAAGAATTCCAGTCCGATTAGATAATTGTTTAGGATAAAGTTTATGCTTTCGCTTTAAATATTTTAATTCAATTATATCAGTTTTTAAGATAAAGATTCATGATTAAGTCGTAAGTAATATTCTTTTAAGAATATGAACTCCTGTAGGCGTAGGAATTCAGCCTCTTTATGTGCATCCAGAGTTAGCAACTAATGCAAATAATAGCCGACTTGAAATGTTAATAGCTTTGGAAATTCAAAATCAAGTACTACAAAAATTACAGATATCCCACATACCGCTGTTCCCACTGTTTGGCCCTCTTTCTTCTTTTAATCTTTTCTTTCTTCATCAAAATAAAAGAAATAATAGAACACATGACAACCAATTCCTTTAAGATTAAAGTTGCACACTCATGTAATAATATTATAATGCAGGACACCGTGAATCTCAAAACTACTTCCTTTTCTTGGAAAGCATCAGTCAGAGATAAAAGAAACGGAATCAGATTTCCTTCTTCCTTCACGCCCCTCGCAAAAATTACTCTGAAAAATAGATTTAAAAAAGAAGTGTAACTTCCCAAGGCAAAACGGAAGCAACAAGAGAAGCCAACAATCAACCCCAAGTCTTCGCCATCCAACATGCACATGCACATGCACCCTTCACAATTTAACCTTTTAAACGTAGTTCAATTTACGCACATACCAAAAACACCGAATACAAGCAAAGCACAAAATTAACTAGAATATTTCTCGCCATTTTGAATAGACAAAATTTAGCCAATTTGGATAACAAACTGGAAGGCAGGAGGCTCATCGCCTCCTCATTCCTCTTCCACGACCAGGGAAAGCACCTCCACGGCCACGCCCTCTGCCAGCCATGGCACTTGCAGCAGCCTCCCCCTGTGCACTCTCCGACTGCAACATTAAACACAGCAAAACAATGAAAGTGTCATACAACACTGTGAATAAGTTGGCACACATCAATGCTAACTAGTACCATAAAAATGAACATAATGTTGGTTGTAATGCAGCATCAAGACTTCGTTTTGCCACATGGAGGGAGGTGTAGATGAGAGTAAAGAAAATAATTCCGTCATTAAATCATTTTTGAATTAGAAGGATAAGTGAGTCAATGTTACAACAGATGTTACGATATTAGATTTATGAAGTTCAACATACAACCTATCCCTACATGCAAGATGATGAGAAATTTCTACTATAATCAAGAAATGACGAAGGTTTCACCAAATTTTGAGAATCAAAACTCACTAGAAACTCAACAATCACTACCTCCCAAAACCAAAGCTCTCAAAAATCAAGACCAAAAAATGAGATCTATCAAAAATCTCATTACTTTTGCTCCTCCCAGAATACCATTGAACTTCAAAACATAATGAAACAAATTACAGAAAAAGTATCACATGAGGACAACAGAGGAAAGAGAAGCACTAAATTATCAAGTTGAATTTTCAATAACTGACTTCAACAATCTCTACCTCTAGCGTCAATGACAGCTAGAGCAACCCACACTTGAGTACAACTGGATGCCATAGTTTGCACCAATTAGGTTTGCGAAAATCAAAAGTGCAATCGATCTAACCAAAAATTAGATATTTCATAAGGATCAAAAACATTTATGCCAAATAACTTGCATGTTTCGCAAGTTCAAACATTAATTTGGTTGGTACCTGCAATTTGTGACCATCATATGGGGCACTTATGAAGGCAGGCTTCGAATTCCAGAATTCTTTTTTAAAAAAAAAAAAATAATAATGATTGGCAAATAGGAATTTTAAATGGAGATTTGCTGAAGTTGGAGATAGAAATTCAACATTGTAAATATCATCCACTTTCCTTTATTTTTCCTTTTTCGACGTTTGTTGACAATTTCTGCTTCCATATTTTTAATTGTATTAAGAGTTAGGCCTCACTAAGGATATTTTCAGAAGAGCAACAAGATAAATAAAATGAGATTTCTCGATTTTCAGAGAAACTGAGATGCAACGTGCACTCTAGGCACTAAAATCCTTATATTGCGCTTTTGTTGTCTGGCGTTAAGATGCATTGCCTAAGCGAGCCTAGGCACACGCCTTAAAAACACTGATTATGATTATCATAAAGGAACCAACTTCTAAAAATTTCAGAGCATTTTGGTCCACAAATGCTTAAGCAATATAAAGTTCAATGGATCATTTGGACGGAAACAAATCAGAACATAAAAAAAGCATACATATACTTCTAAGAGAAGGAACAACTCCGCATTACCTTGGGATTCTTGACAGTCTCATCCACACTTAGAATAAGGCATGCAGCCTCAGTTGCAGCATTGATGGCATTAATCTGTCAGCAAACATTTTTGATATCATAGTTACAAAATTTATGAAATTGAAGATTAGCAAAGAACTAAAAGGGTGCAGAATTAGATAACCAATTGCTAGTTGAAAATTGGTCAAGCCACCTTTACAACTGATGGCTCCCACACAAAGTTTGCAAAGGAATCTGCTATTCCGCCAGTGTTGATGTCCACTCCATAAGGTGCACCCTCACCTGCCCAGAATCTCAAATGTTCAACGGGAATCTTTCACTCATAACAAGGGGAAGAAAATGATTAAAAAAATAAAAAAACATAAAATGGAAAATTTTGGAAAGAATAGAAACCAGATGGAAGGGCATGCTTCTGCCTTAATTTGTTCAGCACATCAGTTGCATCAAATCCAGCATTGTCACACAGTTGTCGTGGGATAACCTGAAGAAGAGAAGACACATCATAAGATGTCAATTATCTGCTCCTATTGTTAAATGCATGAGTTTCATTTTGATAAAAGGCAAAGTTACAGGCTATCTTCCCAAATATATTGTCCTCATTGATAAGAAATTGTGTTCATACAACATGACTCATGAGGAAGTCGTACTACAGCAGAATGATATAGTGATCTCAATATGAATGCATGCTAAAGCAAGAACAATAAATTTTATAAAATAACAATGGTGAAATATTAAATCTTCCCTCAGATATATCAAATACACTGTTTCCTTGGTAATTATTCGGGCTCCCCTTGACATGAAAATGAATTAAAATTTGTGTATCTATTTTCGAGAAAAATATACAACTAATTCACAAGGTTCAGCAAAACAAAGGAGTGTATTGTAGCCTAAAGTTAATGGTTTGGCATGTCTGCATGTGTATATGCATGTCTGGGTAAATACATACATTTTGTATAAAAAATTTTCTGGGAAGTTTACAGAAGAAGCCAAAGCCTAGGGGGAAATTGGGGGAGGGAAATTCACAAGTGTTAGAGATTGAGCCTCAGCCTTATGAAATTCATCTCCTAAGGGAGATGGGAACACCATTTGGGCTAAGCCCAGGTTCAACTCTTATAAGTTTTCTCCAAGCAAAACATCGGTTAAACAAGAGCCAAATTTGTAGGCAGATAAAAGGAGAAAGGCAACAACACCTACCTCAAGAGCTTTTGCATAAGAGTTAATAAAAAGTTGAGATTTTCCCGCTATTGTGCGAGCATGCTGCCTCAAGTATCGACTTATCTCCATCTGACACCAAAGGCAAGTTTCATATATCAAGATCAAAATTGTCTATAAATATGCTTAAAGGTTTCACTGCTTATTATAAATACATACATCTATCGCACCACCTCCAGCAACTACAGTAGAGTTCTTCAAAGCCCTTCTAACAATCATTATCGCATCATGTAAGCTCCTCTCAGCTTCTTCAATGAACTGAAAATAATAATGCACATAATCTGCAGCATCAGCATGAAAAGTGATACACATGAAGAAATATCACTAGTTAAAATATGAAAAGACCTGATCAGCTCCACCACGTAGAACTATAGTGGCTGTCCGTCCTGATGGGCAACCGCTGAATATATTAAACCTTTCATTTCCAACCTGCTTTTCCTCAAAAACCTCACATGTCCCAAGGACCTTCATAACAACAAAGAAGAAATTTAAATTCAATCAGTCTAAAAGAATACTGAAAAGTTTGACCAGGAAAAAAAAAAAAAAAGACTGCATTTCCAAAAGATATATATAATGCGAGTTGCAACCTCATCGATTATGTTGTTAACAGACGTCTGTATGGTTCCACCAGTAGCAGCAGCAACACGTTGAAGATCTTCCTCAGCTACACGACCAGCACAGAAAATATCTCTATCTGCAAAATACTGTCAACAAACAGGCAATCAATGTTAATAAACGCTGAGAGAGAGAATAAAAAATAGTCATAATTACTGGCAAACATCACTCTTCAGAATTCTATGCAAAAGCAAAACTATCAATTGAGAAAACATAGGAGCTGGAGAGAAATAGTTATGTCTATATTCTGAAGTGTCAAATATGAACCTGCACATGGCTCCATTATCTTTTTCACAACGCCCAATGTAAGCACTCATAAAAGCAGGTAACAAAGCAGTCAGATGGGGGGAGGGGGGAGAGAAAATAGGCCATGTCTTTCATGGTCAACAGAAAAAACTTATTTTGACAACCATGACCATTTATTCGTTATCAATAGTAACCCCAAAACAACGACCATAATTCAATTTAGTCACAACATAATACAGATTGTGTTAGTTATCAATAGAGGTCCAAAGTAATACAAATGTACCATCTACAATAAAGGCAAAATCTCACACCTGCGTCGCCAAATCACCAATAGCCAACCGTGAAAGAACAACTTTTGCACCACTCTTCACACATTTATCCAACTTGTCATAAATGATATTCCATTCTGCATCAACAATTGATTGATATTCTGATGGATCGGAAAGTCTGCAGGATATAAACAAAAGATAGAGTCAATAGCCACTTATGAAAAAATGATTCAAATCAAAGACAGCAAAAACTCCACCTTATCTCAGCATTTTCTTTCTCAGATTTTAGTTCCAACTCAATGTTTAACAGAAGTATCTTGGGATTCAGAAACTTCTTTGGCTGCTGTTCAAAACCCGCATATGAAAATGTCTTTTTAAAGGCAACACCATTAACCAAAAAGGAGTCCCGCATATTACCACCAGGAACCTGCAAAAAAAATAAATAAATAAATAAACAATAAAAAACAAAAGCTAAAAAATTAATCATTTTGTTATATGACAAATTCATATTTAATATCAGAAACAAGACAGAAAATTTGATCTGATAGCATTCATGAATCAAAGGAATCTCATTTTTAGAGGCATGCCACAACCATAAGTATCATTATAATATTTCAAGCAAAAAAGAAAAAAGAACTCCACCACCCCAACCCTACCCTACATCTTTGGACTCCAGGCCACCACATCGGATTCATCATTTGACATTAGTCATTAGTTAAATAAATTCAAGGAACAGATCAGACCACAATCCACCACAAATGATATCACTTTTGGATGCACAAAATTCACTTCCAAATGGAAAGAAATCAAAAGGGAATCAGCTAACTCAATAACTTCAGCTATAATAAAAATAGGCTGAGATCCCAATTGCAACATAGCATTTTACAGGCTAGCATTCTTATCCTTTAATGCGAAAGCTGCCTTCCAGCTTGTAGTACTTGAAGTGACTTAGGACTTTAACTTTTAACTTCAGAAAATATGTATCACATCAATCTCAGCTTATATCACTTCATATCTAACCATAATCACATTCTCAGAGCTTTCTGAAACTGTTGTTCACTTGTTTTATGAACCTAAAAAGGACATCTATAAAGTCAACTTCCCCAGATTCTAGACCTCATAAAAGTTGCTCCATAAATTAATGTCAAATTGATGACCAGCCTCATTTCCTAAACGTATTTTGCAACATTTACGCTTACATGATACCAAATCACCAATGGATGAGAGTCTAATCTCTAAACATCAAGAAAAGCCAAGGGCTACACTCAGCTAGAAAAGTAAGATAGGGAAATATAAGTTACATTAGGTCCAGTGTATTATTTCCCAGATAAGAAAAGTATGGGACCTCTTCAAAAGATCCAAGTAACAACATCAGAAAAAGGAAAAAAGCTAAAAACGTTGAAAATAAGGCAAGGAAAACAGGAGTTTACCTTCTTAATTCCAATCATATTCAGCCTATCATCATTGCCAATAGCAATAACAGCATCCACAACCATTGATGCAAAGAACTCCTTTTCTCCGCCAATGAGTTTCGAAGAGAGTGATGTTGCAGCACATTTAGCTAATAAGCTTTTCTTCTCTTCTAGACTTTTCCCCTCTATACTAACAGCTAGTTCTTTGATCTTCTCAACTGCCTGTCCATTGAGTACAACATTCAACATAAATAGATGCATAAAGACTAGTGCAACTGCAACATCTAACCCATGAGAAGGTTTAAAAAAAAAACACACACACACACATACAAAAACTCACCAAATAGCAAGCAGTTCGATAACTCCTAATAAGATTTTGAGGGTGGACTCCATCCTCGACAAAAGGCTTGGCCTCTTTTAAAAATTCTCCTGCTAGCAGTACAACAGTTGTAGTACCATCACCAACCTGCAAGGCAAAAAAAAAAAAAAAACCACTAAATCATCTAAATAGCATAAAAAAATTTGGATCTTGATTACATCAATATCCTTTAGGAGATTAATGACGCTGAACAAAAACCAACTTAAAATTTAAGTATCAGTTTAGTAATGAAAAACCCAATGTTCATGTAATTATTAAAATCTAATTTAATTAAAATTTAAGAAATGATTTGGAATCTACAACCAAAAGAAAAAGTAAAAGAAGAAGAATAGTGAGAGTGACCTCGGAGTCCTGAGACTTGGCGATATCAACCAGGATCTTGGCCGCAGGATGGACAATATCGAGAAGTTTCATGATGGTGGCGCCGTCATTGGAAATGGTGACGTTACCTTTATCATCGTGGATGAGCTTGTCCATCCCCCTGGGACCCAAGGTTGTTCTAACCACGTCAGCCACGGCGGTGCAAGCGTTTATGTTGCTAACAAGCTGCGCCTTCCCCTGGGAGGTGTCCGTCCCTTCTTTCAAAAGAATGATCTGGGGTTGCTGCAAACCAAAAAAAAAGAAGCAGATTTAGTAGCAGTTAAAAAGAAATTCAAGATGTTAAGAAAAATGAGTAAAGAAAGGTGAAGTTACCAGCATGGCTGCCATTGTTGCTAGGGTTTTGCTTGCTGCTTTAGGAGGGAAGAGAGAAGCAGAGTGAGAAAGATAGCGAAGAAGAGAAGAAGAGTGTTCTGGTTGTTTCTGAACTTTTCTAGGGGTTTAAGTTTTGAATGCGTTTTGGTTTTGGGCCAAAATTGGGCCCCTATTAGCACTGCCTTTCCCTCCTAATATCCGAGTCTAAGTTAACATATATCTATAAATATGAATTAGAAATTACTTAATTATTACTTTAAAAAAATTTTACATTTAATATATTGATTTTATTTAATTTAAAAAATAATTTATTAATTATAATTTTTTTTGTAAATGTTACATTAATCAATGGCACTAGACATTAATTTAGCCAATTTTACTATTATTTTCTCATTCACTAACTTTTTAATATAATAAAACGAGGGGCCTCGTAACTATAAGAAATTTCATGTATCCAAAGCAAATAAGTTTTATAATAAAAGAAGAAAGGGTTTGGCATGTACAATAGTTATTTTTTTTTAAAGTCAATGCTAAAATATTATCGTAATTCTTTTTCTTATTTTAAAATCTTCAAAACTAGTTTTTCTTATAAGTCCCTTTGACGGAAAAATATCCTGAATTGTTTATCTCTAGTATTATTTAACAAAATTAATTTTTATTTATTCAGTCCTTCGTTATGATATCTATACAATTATATATTAGAATGTATCTTAAGGGATCTTATAAGTTGACAATTGTCCAAGGATAAATAAGTTATTTAAGAAGTTAATAATAATTTAAGGGGTAAAAAATAAATATGTTTATGGGCCAGGTCAAACTCAAATAAGGTATTAATAACCTTTTAATCTGTGCAAGCTCAACTTGATTCAAAATATGAACAGCATCATATGACATAGCCCTGCCCTAATTGCCATTGAGAGACCTAAACCAGGTAAAGCCTGCCCAAATTATTTTTCAAAAAAAAAAATAAATTAATTTAATATAAGTGTATCAAACCTGAAAAAAAGATTAAAATAGGTGCGTAAACTTTTTCAAGTTCTTTTTGTTCATCAGTGTTGGTATTTAACCAAAGAAAAATCCCAATAGCAGTAATATATAGATTTTCATTTGTCTTCCTCCATATGTATGCCTATAAATTTTGTGACACAAATCAAACACAATTAGAAAAAAATATATAACCCAAGCTATCTAGATGCTTAATTTTCAAATCTAAAACTAAAATATTATATAAATACACACACATATATAAAAGAAATTATCTCATCCACCTTCAATGAAATTTATGAATAAAAACAAAAGAGAAAAAATTTGATATACCATAATCAAATCGAAGGCAACTGTATGTTTTTCGATGAGAGGAGAGATCAAGAAAAGTGGAAGGAATAGGGGTAGTATGTTCTGAGAGATAAGAGATTAGGGTTCAAAAGTGAGAGATTAGGTTTGACGGATGAAAGTTCAAATAAGAATAAGAGCTAAGATTTGGAGATAAGAGATGCGGTTGTATATACTGGGTTAAAAGAAAATTGTGTTTATACAATAAGTGGCTTAGGGTTTCTTAAAAAAATTATAAATATTTTATTATATAACATACAATAAAATAAAAAAATTACTATGTAGGTCAAGTCAAGCTTAAGCCTAAAATGTTCCATCCAAGGCCCGACTCATTTTTAAAATGGGCCTTTACTTTTGCCCAAGCTTATTTTTTTAGCAAAATCTTTTTCCCTAAACCTTCCAAATTTTAGGTGAGTTTTCGGGCTTAGGCAGCTAGCTTGGCCCTTGAAAAGGCATAGTAGAAAAATCATTTCACAAAGCATTAAAAAATAAAAACTATCAAAGCTGAGTGAAAGAGGAAAAAAGAATGTGTGATAGCTTCATTTCACATGTACGATAACCATAAGATGAATGGAAAAGAAGAAAAAAGGGAGAAATTAAAAGAAAAAATAGAAAAACTTGAGAGAAAAAAAAGAAATGGATAAGGAAAAAAGAAAGAAAAAGTGAAAGGAAAAATAGAAAAGATGAAAAAAAGCATGCCACATTTCTAAAGAAAGAAAGGGGAAAAAAAAGATAAGGATGACAAAAAAGCCTTTCTAGATTTAGTTTTTCTCATCTCGATCCTTTTTTAGTTTTCATTTCCCCATTCTCATTTTCGGAGTTGGTTGAGTTTTGAATTTTTTTCGCCTCTGTTTTGTCTGTGTTTTTTATGGTTTTTCAAAAATTTCCATTTGACCAATCCTTTTGTTCTGTATTTTAATTTTCTAGAGCATTAATTTTCAAGTTTGTTGTGGATTTTGAGATTGTTTTGCATTTTTTATTATTTTTGAAACAAAATTTTAGATTATATGATGGTTTTGTTTTGAATATTTGATTTACTTACAAATGAATTGGTGTTTTAAGTTACCCTATCTAATTTGTGTGAAATTTTTATTTATGCTTTTTGTTCTTTGTTTTTGGTTAACAATAGTATTAACCTTATAAGCTCTTTTTTCCTTTTAGTCTGAAAATAAAAAATTTTAATATTGATTTAGCTAAATATTTGCTTCTAAAATGAAACTTTAAATAAAGGATAACTATTTTATGTACATTTTCGTCTGCTTAGCATGAAAAACTTATGCAAAGTTGCCATGGGCTTTAAAATTACTTTCACTTTATAGGGTTCTTTAGATGACGTTACTTAAGTTTTTGAATAAACTTTTGTCAATCTGAAATTTAGTTATTTTGAATACAAATATATGTTTTCAAAGACATCTTTAATATGTAGTCTGATATCATGTTTACTTTTTAATACTTGATTCTAACACATGTTTAGGGGTAGTAATCACTAATGTCAAATCATGGTTTCCATATGACTTGTTGCTTATATTTTTTCCCTATTTGATTAATAAAACGTTTGTTTCTTTATAATAATAAAGTTTTTAAGCAAATACCTAACTTGATGATATATTAACTACAAAGAGTCTTTAATTTTTTAATAAAGCTATAGGATTTAAAGTTATTCACTGACCAAGCCATAGTCTAGGAAAATCTATTTTCCTTCAGCTAGGCTTAAGTTAGGTTAGGTCTAGGTGGACCCTAAAGCCCATTTAACTATTTAAAATAATATTAAAAAGTTATTTTATATTAATATTTATAAATAAATTTAAATAAAAATAATTTTTTTATTATTTAAATAATCTTTTAATTAAAGGTTTTCAATTAAATTATACGTCACTATGTTAAATCGAGATATCATATGCGATGACATTATAACTAATTAAACATGTACGCATGGATTGACTAATCAAATTTTATCTCTAATTATATTAAAATAACCAAAAGATAAATAAAGAAATGAAATTCTTTGAAACCTCTTTCACAAAAAAAATTAAATTCTTTAACAATTATCTTATCTTTAAATTAAATTAATTAAGACATAAATAAGGAATATAAGTTCTTTAAGAACTCTTTTATAAAGAAAATCATATTCTTTAACAATGCTACTCTAACTAGCTCACTAGCACTATAAAAAAAGACATTCCTTAACTCATTCAACAAAATTCATAAGTCTATAGAGAATAAGCATATTTTGAAAACCCAAATTCTTTCTGAAACCTTAAGAAGTCTCTCGAGAATTAAAATTGAAGAAATTTGAAAAAACATTGTGCTTATTTTAAAGAATTCTCAAAAAAGTGTTCTTCCATCTTGTTCCAATGATAAAAAAAAAAAAAAAAGGTCAATCCTATTTTACAAAATCCAATTTAGAAGAACCCTAAAGTAGATTTCGTTGATCCAAGACAAGTCTTGAAGATTTTTGGATCAAAGCTTTGTTGAAGAAAAGAACCAAATGATTTTATTATTTAAGAATATCAAAGATTGTAACTTTTAAGTTTGATAAATAATTTTTTTCTTGTCTCTAAATTTTCTTAGTCATATTTTTTATACAAAAGTTGTGTATACAAAGCTCAAACAAATTGTCATTTTAATCATGTTAGAATATGCCTCCATTGAACAACAAGCCACTACCTTGTGTCAATAGCA
>JBBYHM010087721.1:0-23272 GCA_038381775.1 Adansonia rubrostipa | reverse complement strand
TGAAGGTTTGAGGCAATAGATGTACATCTTAGGTTATTAGAATTGAGCACATCGAATACCTTAGGTATGTTCTCGCCGCTTTAAAGGTATAGACACTTTTCTTGTATCATTATATTCCAACTCTTGATGAATAGTATGCAATTTTTTAGTTGTGTGACGTGTCTTAGAAATATGTGGAAAATAATATTGTTTTCCCAAAAAAAAAAAAAGACATGGCAAGGCTTTTGACGAGAAAAGTATGGCCATTCTTTTGTGGGAGTTGGTAAGAATAAAAGATCTCAATGGTACCCAGCTAATGATTTTTGGAGGAAAATCACGGTGATAATTCCATTAAGAAGGAACAATTAGAACTTATTTGATTTTGGATAATCGGGATTACTTGAAGCCAATGTTTTGATGGAATTTGTGTTAAGATAGAGATTTCTATGGGAGAATCAATTTGGACTTTGGTAGAATTCCATTGGTTAAAGATAACTTGCTAGTTAAATATATTTAATAAATAAATATTCTTAATAAGAAAAAAAAATTTTAATGAATAAAATTTTTTAAAAATAAAGTAATAACTTATCTACCTGTAGAATAAGTGTTGACCTACAAAATTATAAAAAAGATGTAATTCTTATGAGATCTCTATGGGAGAAATGAGTTTGTAAAAGAATTTAATAAAACACTGTGTTAATGAGATAAAGGGTATTCCATGTACTTCAACACTAGAAAGCATAGAAATTGGGTTTGTTTTGGAGGCAACGATTTAGTGTTTATTTATTATGTGCCTTAAATTCTATATAATCTTTATATCTATACTGAATATTTTGTGCCTGATCCATAGACGTAGGCAATTGAAGTTCAACTAGGTAAAATTTTATCTTTTGTAGTTATAAATTAACTCTGTATGGATTTCGGTACAAACATATCGCCGGTTGAAATTCCCAACAATATGAACCACGGACAAACCGAGAAAAAGCAATAGCATTTAATCAACGTGCTCTAAATGTTTTTATACTATTTTTCCTTTACTCTTTCCTTTTTTTGTCCTACTTCCCTTGGCCATGTCAAGTGCACCATGCATAAATATTGTCTGATTAATTATTAAACTAACAAGAGAGAAAAAGGTTTATATTTGTTCATATAATAGAAGATTTGGACAAAAGATAATATGTACATTTATATGGATAATATGTATGTGTACTATTAAAGTCCAATGAAAATAAACAAAATCTTCCAAATTATAAAATCTATAATATTTATATGGATAATTATTTAATATATTAATAATAAAATGTAAAAATTTTACAAATAAAATTAATAAATTATACATGTATAATTTATTTATTTTAAATACATCTTAAAAGAAAAGCATCGCTTTATTTATTCACTTATAAAATTTTTACCTTCTACTATTTGTGTGTAGAATAATTGTCCTATTTAAACATGCTTTTCTTTGTTCTTTTATCTTTCTTAAATAGCACCCAACTTTGAGTTTAGTACAAGCAATGTTTAAATTCTCTGCTATTTAATTATACTTCTCTTCTTTGGCTACAACACTCTACAAAAAAGACTTGAAGAAAAGTACAAAAGAACTCATCAAATAGAATCAATATTCGTTCTTTTTTTCTTCTTTTTCTTTTCAAATCCTTGTATTAAGCTTCTGTTAGAAGAAAATTAAAATCATCTCCCGTCGAAACTTGAGTCTCTTAAGATTATATTTGGTCAATAGAAAAGGTTTGATATTATTGTTAAAAATAATAAAATATCGAATGAATAAAAATATGAATATAAAATATTTTTTTTACGTACTAAATTATTTTTGAAACTCTGATTCTTATTATGTTTTAGAAAGAGATAAAGAAATTCACTGATTAGTAGTGTCTTTTCTGGATTAAATTGTCTTGTGAAACTCTTTTTCCTCCACATTTTCATAAAAAAAAGGTTCAAAGTTTTATGCCAACCCTAACGAGATCCATGAAGCTTTTTAGTATGAAGATATCAAGTTTTGGGGTCAACTAGAGCAGTTCATAAGATGATCAGATTAGTAAAAACTTAATCCTCCGCTAGTAAGCTACTTTCTGCCACCGCTAAACGGGACGCCTATGCTGCCTACTTCTTTGACCCAGATGATCTCCCAATGCTAGCTGTCAGCAATGAGTACCGCTCATTTGAGCTGGATAAGCTCGATCCTACCTATTCCCCTAGATTTTGTGGACCAGTATTTTTAACTTTCAGCCCTCAACCAGTTGCCTGCCATACTCTTTATGGTAACACCCCTTTTCCTTCTTCATTCTAAATCACATTCGGGTTCTTGATGATCCAAACAACTACGCACAAAAAGGGAAATCCGAGAACCTCTCGTAATGGAATAGAATCATGATACTTTTTACCGCCCACTGCCAGCACCTCACTACCTCTTTTGAGAGTTCTTTTTTTTTTTTTTTTTAAATGTTAAGATTTATTCGAGCATGAAGATATCGGCCGCAAAAACGAATGTCCCTCCATATGTTTCCACTTCTTCAACGTCACCTATGGATTCTCCAAGGGGAAACTGCCACTTTCTCACTCATCATACCCAATGGCAAACCATGGATTTGAACCCAGAAGGGGCACCATCGATATTATGGAATCTGGAACCTATTAACCACTAAAATCACCTGACACTATCAAAGCTTTGTTAAAGATCACAATCGCGTACTAACTATGGCGTAGTTTGTTGGAGGAAATGATGGAACACGTTTAGATACATGAAATGATTGTGGGATTAACTGATCCCGAGTTATAAACTAGACTAGATAATATTAATTATGATCATAAAAATATAATAAAAAAATAATAATTAAAATATGATATAATATGAATGTATTAAATTTATTTAATAAAAATTATTAATGTATTAAAATTGATATAAATATAAAATAACTTAAAACATAATTATAATATAAAAAATATAAAAAAATGACACATTGCTACATCTATTATAAACCAATGTTATAAGGTGGTTTTCTTTCGACACCTATGAAAGTTTCTATATTAATCAAACCAAAAATTAAAATTAAAAAAAAAAAAGAATTTGGAAAACTGAGACAGAAGGAGTGACACGGAAAACATTCCTCGTATGCCAGCGGGGCAAGTGAATGGAAACCTGAGATCCTCAGTCTGGACGCTGGAGGTTTGTGTGGTAGGGATATTTACATGGAGGCTGCTTCACAACATCTTGCCCACAAGTCGTGCTTTACTGTTGAAGGGAATTCAGGTCGTAGATGATAATTGTCAAGTTCATAGCTTTCGGTGTGAGAACTTGGCAATATGTTTTTCTTTTTCGAGTGTGTGCATAGCAAAGCTCTCTGGGTTATGTGTAAATGTATGATTACAACCTCCGCATGCGCAGGAAAAGTACCTCATCTCAAGCAATTAAGCTGGTGGATAAATTTCACTTTCAGGCGTGCTGTAATCGACAAGGACCGAAGTCACAATATTTACCGATGTTGGTCAGACCCGCCTGATGGTGTGATTAAACTAAATGTTGATGCAAGATTTTGCATACAAGAGAGAACAAAATTGTTGTTAGCTGTGGCAAGGGAAAATAAGGGCAGAATATGTTTTTGTGCAATCGCATTGACAGAATCAATGGGTTGTATTTTTTATTCGAAGATGTTGCCTACTTGATTTGGACTTCAAATGGCAAGAGATATTCTTTTTCGTAAAATTGATTGTTTGAACATTGTTACTGAATTATTTAAACAATGCCAATCTAATTAGGAGAACGGAGGTGTAATTTGGGATATTTTACATTTGATTGTGATGTGTTATGGTTGTAAATTTTTTACGTAGAGTGCTGATAAATTTACTCAGTAATTTAGTTAAGATGAACTGTGAGGTGGAGGAACGAAAGTTGTGATGGAGATCTAGTCCAAATTTCATTTTAACTTTGCCCCTTTTACAGTTTTTTAATTAAATTTTAGTGTTTTTCATAAGAAAAAATAAACGTTTGAATGACAAGCAATACGAGACACAAACAATGACATGAAAAATTGATAATGTCGACTTTAATAAAACACAAATCTTGTATCTTGTTGGGAAATGTTTTGCGAAATTAAGGCACAAATATATTAGAAATAGTACTTAATGCTTGAGATTGAAATCAACATGAGGGCATACAAAAAGACCGCTGACATGCATGCTTAAAGGAATATGAAACTTTGAAAAAAAGGAAAAAGCGCATGATAAATATTAATGCCCCCCAAATCATGTTGCTTGGTAGTAATACTGAGACAGCAAGCAGCTCCCAGCTAACGAACGCAACGTGATGCAGAGCGGGTAGAACCTAATTTACACAAGGTCCTCTTTGGCTTGTCAAAGATTCCAGGTCCATAAGTGCAAATGAAAATCTCAACAAGGAGAGGGAACTGCAACAGCGCGAATAGGGTAACCGGCATGCTAGCAAGCAAAATAATTGGAAACAAAACCCATGCTATTCGTTCTCGGAGAACTATGTACAAGGCAACCCCAAAGGCTACCATCATGGTTGCTATGGAGAAGAAAAGCATGGAGAGGCCCACCATCAAATTTGTAGGCACAGTCTGCAGGAAATCCTCCTCCCTGTACCGAGATGTCAGGATCCCCAAGAACATCAGCAATGAAGTTGTGGAACTGAAAAGTGACAGAGCATCTGATATCATGAAAATCAAGAAGGAATTTCGATTCAAGTAGATTGGGATGCCCGAGTTATCATATCCACCAGGCACCGTAAACACTGCTGAAAACATAATGGTGACGATTAGAGCAGTAACAACTGTGCAAGATTCAGCAGTTTCCTTTGTCCATTTCTCTCCTTGTTCTACTAATTTCTTATGATGATCCGTGAACAAAGCTCGGGGTGTTTTATGATGGTTGTTGATCATCTCCTTATACTTGGGTTGCACAACACTCTCCACCTCCTGCAGTTGAAAATAACAAAGAATTCACCAGGGGACTTAAATTTTAGTAGCAAACGACATTTTCAATCACGTTGAGTTTATCGCTGTTTCAAATTTAAGTAAATATGGCAACAAAGAATATGGTAACAACGACATTGCAGAGGCTATTTAAATAATCTCGTGAATTCACAATTTAAACCTACAAAAAAGCTTTTCCATGTTTAAGTAACATTGAATCACCTTAAACCATTGAAGCTCCCTTTGCATTTGTAAAGCTGCACCACAAACACGATCAAGCTGAGAGGAAGGGGCTAAGAAGGCAGCCTGGTGTAACATGTTGTTAAAATCTCTATCCCAATGAGTTGCCAGGGAGTTTTTCTTAGCGCCCATTTTATATATAAGGCTGAAAATCTTTTCCTGGCGCTCAGCGGTTGCAACAAAAAATATGTTGCGGTCTTTATCATCATAGAACCATATCACTTCAGGATAATGTTTCATGATCTCTGTGACAAACTCGACTATCCCTTGCTTAACTGCTTCAAATAGTGCTTTTTTTACCATAGCCGCCAATTTGGACTCATTCTCTAATTTCGATACCTTTCGGCAAATACAAGTTAGAAGCTCTTTGGCTTGAAGATGTGTCAGCTTTAACTCGTATATACTTGTAACGCCGGGGACTGATGGCAAGAAGTACAGTAATTAGGCTTAAATCAAATAAGAAAGCTAATGCCGAAGTTGCTTGTTTCTTACCAGCAAGTTTTAAGCCTTTCCAGAATATTTCTGACAGTTGGTGAAATGCTGCATAAATGAAACTAGATTTTCAGCTGAAGCACAAATTTATTGATGCTTGTATTTAGAAAAGTAGTTAATTTTTTTTCTCAAATAGATCTAAAACAATAATATCAGAACAAATCCAAATAAAAGAAAAGGTAAATTTTCCACAGATAAGAAATCTCAGTCTTGTTACATATTAGTTTACCTCGTTTAGTGAAGCTCCTTCGATGGGTGGGACCTTCATGCGGCCTTTCAATATCTCCAGAAGCGGTGAGAGAAGCCTTTTGTGGATCTAAATGAATACCTGAGGTCAAGAATGGATAAAGCAGCCTCAGATAATTCTAAATTTAGTATATAGCTCAAATTCCTATTTTGTTTCAACTGACAACAAGTTACCAACATTTATATATCCACCGCTGCCAAAGTGCAAGTTGAGTTCCACTGGGGAATGCCGATGGTTTTTGAGCCAATATATGAAGGGCTGTGTCGTTATCCGTATCTTCGGCAATGGCCAATAGCGGGTGGCGCTGGACTAGATCCAACGCAATATCTGAAGAGAGGAACAGGTAAGGGTCAAATAGGAAAAAATATGAACATATTCTAATGTTATTCTGATTTAAGTGCAAATGTTGGATATGAATATGATTATGAAATAAATATGTTAAATTTTTTCAAGATTTTTGTATAGTTGAAAAATCTTAGATAATCACATCATTATACTTATGTTCAGATATATGACGAATATAAGAATCTCTAGAAAAATAAAGAGTGGAGAAATATAAACGTGAACAAAGCGAAAGGGAAGGGTATATGTCTGATCAAAAATCAAAAGAGATGATAAAAACGATCCTTTCCGTACCGTAAAATTCATCAATAATACAAGCAGTGAGGAGAATAGCTCCATGGTTTTTACTTGGATCAAGCTCTTCTAAGGGAGTCTCCAAGTAAAGGTACTGCACCAAATCTCTATGTCCATAGAGAGCAGCTACGACCACGGGGATCTGATCATGATCATTCGGAATTTTAAGCAAGTCTCGATTCTTTTTCACCAATAACTCAGCAATCTCGGGTACTCCTCCAATGGCAGCGAAATTAAGGGCTGTTGAACCATATTTCTGTTTAACCGCTATTTCTGATGCAGACATGCGCCCCACCAACTCCTCAACAATCTCTACATGACCAGCTAGGACGGCAATGTGAAGGGCGGTGTCTCCATCTGTGGAAAGGCTGGCGGAAATTGCATCCGGATGCTGGTGCAGGAATTCCCTGGTTGCTTCCAAATCACCACCATCCACAGCTTTGTACAAGGTCAGATATCGAATGGATGCATCATTTGAATCTGCCACGTTTCACAATAAAGTAGTTTCAATAAAATCACAAGGATACAAAAACCTTTTAGATGCAATTTCAAGTTATTTTGAAGGAGTTCCCAGCTTCAATATCCATTGCAAAGAAAATTCGGTAGAACTTAAGAGATTGAATTTACCTTTATCCTCATATGTGCTGCTCGTTGATTTCTTGTAAGGGGGAGCCATAGAACCATGGGTAGCTTCCAGAGGCCGCATTTTCTAATTGAAAACAGCCTATTCGACAATATATTAAAAAAAAAAAAAGTAAAACTGCTAGAGAAACAAAATTGACCTTAACAATTTGCTCTTGAAATTTAATTCAATTTAACTAAGTTAGGAAATTAATTTAAGCATAATTTTTGTTTTTGATTGACTCTTTTTTCCTTTTTCCTTCCCGAGAATTCATGGACATGCAATGCTTCAAATTTGTCAAATGATGAAAACATTATAATATATAATAACCTTCAAGATAATCTATATTTTGGGATGCAAATTAACCCAATTTTTCACATGATCCTACATAAAAGAAAACGTACGCAACATATACCTTTATTAATGATCACTTACAGGCTATATTTTCCAAGCGTTTTGCACTGCAAATATGAATTGATTTCAATTAGATATCGGACAACCCAGAAAAATAAATTATGGCACTAATTTATGTAGTAAAGATCAAGGGTCTGGTATGATGCAAAAATATGAAGAATTCAAATATATATATTTTCCCCTTCGTGGAATATTGCTGCAACTGTGTTTAATTTGCTGCCCCAAAGCACTAGTTTCTTCCTATAGGTCTCCAAAATGCCAGAATACTTCTAAAAGTATAAACAAAGAATAAGTAACAGGATGTTGAAGAGAATTTGGAATACAACCTTAAAGAAGAAGACAGAAAAAGAGTGCGAAAGGAGAGTAAAAGAAAAAGAAAAAGAAAAAGAAAAAGCAACATTGTTTGATACTACTGGGAAATCATATTATAGATTCTGCTTACTACTGTTGTTTAATTCCCTTTTTCCTTTTGTCTTGCCATTTTTTTACTATGCCTGGGCTGGCAGGCATCTCACTTTAAATTAAAGATTCTTTTCAAGCCGACTACTTGAATCAAGTTGCAATTCCTTATGGATGTTTTAGTTGATGTAATTAAGTAATGCTTATGTTCTTGAAGACTTGTGTTTACTACTTAACACATGCGATTTCATTTCTCACGGGCGCACATATAGGTATATATTTGTAAATTAGTAATTCTTTTATTTATAATTGGTAAATTGGTAATTCATTTATTTATACAATATTTGTAAATTTTCACATATTGTAATTATATTTAACATATTAAATATGTATATAAATGTTAATACGATAATAATTAGTGTTATAGTTTGACACATTTATGTACTAGTATCATATATGTGATTTTTTTGTGCAATATCGTATTTTGTGTCATATTTTAATTATTTTTTCAAATCGTGTGTAGTTTTATTATATTCACAGTTTATAGGTTTGTTTAATTTCCTTTTTTTTTTCTTCTCCTAATTTTATTGTATCTTTGTATGTGTTACTTTTTTCTGTAGCTAATTTGCTACCTATGCAATGCACGGATTATTTTTATTTATTTAAATTTAATTTATATTTGATAAGAATGAATTGAGATATTTTTATGTGTTTCAAATTAGGATTGAATAAAATCATATGTATATATATTAAAACATTTGGATAAATTTAATATTTAAATATTAAAAATTTTGAAAATTAAATAACTGATTGAATCAAGTTATTATGTGTTATTTAATTTTATATGACTTAAATATAAGTTGTATATATGGTATTCCAGGTAAATATTCATTTATGAATGGATCAATTTTATTTGTTTGTATGGAGCGTCCGTACAAATATAGAATAATTTTATATAACTATTAGCCAATTTAAGATATATATTTATAAAATACAAAGAAATTAAAACATAATATTTTCGTTAATTAAAGAAAATTGATAAAAATTCATCGCATATTTAGGAAAGAATAAAAAATTCAAAAGATAGAAAAATAGTATTATTGAGTACATTAATAAATATTAAAATAAAAAATAAAAGTTTCTATGATTTTCACATTAATTTTCTTTAATTTATAATGCCTCTGTTTTCTAAAATTATTTTCGTAACCCTGCAAGTTTATATAAATTTAAGGTAAGCTTGATTTTTGAAAATAAATAATAATTTTAAACATTTAATTATGAATGTCATAATTTACTCGCATGTACAAATTCTTTTTGCACGAGTCTCAAAAATATTTTCGTCTTTAACATTTACATGGCTTGCAAAACTTTGATGCTTTTTAGAATCTTTAAGTTGAACATTCGGTGCAGAATGACATTCTTGCAAGTATTAAAAATGAAAATATTTTAAATTTCGAGTAATTAATGGTGTTAAATTGTAAACGTTGATTTCAAAAAAAAAAAATTAAAGCAAAGATTTGATGAAATATAGTAAAGCACTTACCTTTTGTATTTTTCAAGTAAATACGGACATTCCTCTTTATTTGTAATCTTTTATTAAATGGAAAATCATAAATTGGGTAGTTAAGCTTACCTCATATATTGCTGAAAAACTCTATTTCTTTGCGAGAAATAAATATATATATATATATATATATGATCGAAGGCATAATGCAAAACATCCAATTAAAATACAATAATATAACACATTTACCGAAAATATTAGACAAATAAAATCTTAACCGCTTCTCTTTTTGTGATATGAACAATATAGGTTGAAAGAAATTTGTTTTCATTTTAGTTGAATCTTGATATTTTTTTATTGTTACTTGATTTCTTTTTAAATTTAAAGCATTTAAATTACATAATTTAAAAAATATATTATCTTATCTTTAATTTTTAATGATAAAGTTTGATTAGTTAATCTTATTTAGATAAATTTTATTTAAATAATAATTTTGATAAAGTTGTTTAGTTAATTTTTAATTTTTTGTGATAATATATTTTTTATCCCCTTGCTTATTCTTTTATTATATTTAAACTTCTATTAATAAGCGTAACTCATATTGATGAGTTAGAGGGCTAAGATTACGATTTGACTAACTTTATCAAAAAAGTTATAATCATATATATGATTAATTTAGATAAATTTTATTTAAATAATTTTGATAAATTATTTATTTATTTAAATTTTAATAAATTTGATTGGTTATGTTTCTTTGGATCAATTTTATTTAAATAATTTTGATAAATTATTTATTTAAATTTTGATAAAGATTATTGATTAAATTTATTTGAATAAATTTTATTTAAATAATTATTTTGATAAACTTGATTGGTTAATCTTATTTGGATAATTTTTATTTCAATAATTTTGATAAATTATTTATTTATTTATTTAAATTTTGATACAGTTGATTGATTAAATTTATTTGGATAAATTTTATTTAAATAATTATTTTGATAAAGTTGATTTTTTAATTTTGTTTGGATAAATTTTATTTAAATAATTTTGATAAATTATTTATTTATTTAAATTTTGATAAAGTTGATTGGTTAAATTTTGATAAAGTTAATTGCTTAATCTTATTTTGATAATTTTATTTAAATAATTTGATAAATTATTTATTTAAATTTTAATAAAGTTGATTGGTTAAATTTACTTGGATAAATTTTATTTAAATAATTATTTGTTACCCACATGGATAACAATATATTTGAAAATTTCCTAATTTTGTTATTTAATTTTCAAGTTAAAAATATTTTTTATTTAATTTAAGTATCATATAAATAGAGCATCCACGTGACATCTTTATTAGCAAAGTTTACACAGTCAACATATTTCCTATTTTATTAGTAATATATATGATTCGATATGTTTGATTGGTAAATAGTACCAAGAATATTGTTAAAAAAAGGAGAGATGTGGCAATTTATAACAAATTACACTATATATGTTCAATGATCCCATCATATTTTATTTTATGGAAATCACCGGGAATTTCTTTAATAAAAGGTGAAAGGGTGAGGGGTACAAAAGAAATTTGAAATGGAGTTTTTTAAGGTTAGCATTTGGTTAGTCAATTTCAAAAATTTTAAGCTCATTAAATGGAATAAACATCTAAAATTGACTGAACCGTTCGAAAATTTTAAAATTAAAATAATCGAATTAAATTTAAGTCTATCAGTTTAGTTAATTTAATCAGTTTCAATGATTTTAAAATATAAATTATTTATATTATTATATAAAAATAATTGCATGTAACATATATTATATAATCTAAAATATAAATGATATTTTATCTCTAGTATATAAAAAATATAATTAAAAATAAAATAAAAGGGTCGGTTTGTTTTGTTTATTTGCAGGGTAAAGGTAAGAATTTTATAGAGGTTAGGATAAAAAAATTAAAATATAATATTTTGGGGAAAAATTAAATTTTTATTATTTTAACTTATAAAACACTTAATTAAAAACAAATATTTTGAAAAGCCAAAGGGGCGAGCCCCTTGCCCCCCTTTGACTATGCTTTGATTATTCAGTTATCAATTTTAAAAATTAACGATTAATCAAATTAATTGATAAATTTCATAACCAAATAAATCAAAATGAATTAATCGAATTTGATTGATTTAATTGTTTAAATCAATTCAAACCAATTGAAAATTCACTCCTAATTTTCATAAAAAAATTTTGTGTTTCCACCTCTAATCTTAGCATTTTATGAGTAAATTTATTAACACTGTTTCTAATATGAAATTATTTACAAATAAAACACTCCATAGTGAGATCCAAAATATTCCAAATAATGCCCCTCCAAATAAAATTAAGGTTGTTTAGATAGTTTATCAAGAGTGCATTTGAATGAATGATTTTGAAAAAGGAATTTATTTCTAAAAAGACTTTCATTAAAATGAAATTTTCATTGTTTAACAAAATAAAAAATAAAATGTTTAAAATTTTTAGAATTTGAAAGAGAAAAATTAAATGACTCAAAATTCTCACTTCAAGTTACAACTATGGAGGTGAAATTCCTGAAATTCCTTTTTTTTCTACATACTAACATTTATTATGTTTTATTTTTTAACACGATTATTATTTGTTTTCAATTTTAACTACAAAAAATGCATTTTAAATTTTATTTTTATATTATTAGGAATATTTATACATTTTTTACAAATCTAATGACATTTATATTGCATATTTTTCTTATTTTTTTAATATTATTTATAATTATTTTTTATTTCATTAATTTTTTTTAAAAATATTTATCCGATCAATATAATTATAAATGCTAATATTTTGAATTAATGAATTTTAAAATGCCAACATTTTAAAATTTTATAAAATTTTAAAATTTGTTTATTCAAACACACTCTAAAGGTTTATTTAGACTATAAATCCATTCATTAATGAAATTTCAAACAATCACCTTTGTTAAAAAGAGAGGCAAAGCCCTTATCTGTTGCCCTTTGTTGTTTAAAAACACATTTTTTTTATTTAGATTAAATAGTTAACCTAAAAATAGAGCTAAACCCCCATTTTGGGATTGTAAAAGGTTTTATCTTTCAGTGAAATTTTTAACTTTTTTTTCTTAATTTAATAACTAATATTGATAACAGAACAAACAGCAAAAAATTATGTTTCATTTGATTAACGAATTAACCTTAAAAATGGAAAAAATCATCCTGAATAATAAAACGTGGATGGCTTTTATCATGATAAGCTTCTCTTTTGTAATAAATTTTTTTTTAGAATAATGGAGCATGCATTAATTAATCACTGGAATATTAACCCGACTTCACCCAGAATATTTTAATATTCTATATCTAAAAATAGTTTTAAAAATATAATGATAATATTAATAATTTATTGTTAATTATTTTATTATATATTTTATGATTTTTTTATTTGTGTATTGGTGTACGAGTAAATTTTTTAACTAATATATTTTTTAAAATATTTATTTTTCTTCTATATGTGAATATATTATAGTATAAATTTGATGATATAATAAGAATAGACAACTCTGTAAAAATTATTAAAAATGAATTTTTAACATGTTCAAATTTATATAAATATAAAATACTTTGAATATGATTATTGCATTAAAAAATAATGTGAACATGACACAATTACGTGTAAAATAAAATTGAAAGTTATTTAAATATTATCAGTTAAATTTAACAATTTTAAATATAATATAATTATATAATATGATATGAAAAATAACATAAACATTACATGAATAAATAAATGTGCCAAAAGCTACGTAAAATGAATAATATGTCAAAGTTTATATAAATATACAATATATTGAACCAATTATGACATAAAAGAATATGACAACTTGTCGTACAAAATTGAGAGATATTAAATAGTATCGGTTAGACTTGATAATTGAAACATCAAATAATTATAAAACGTATACACATAAGGAAAACAATTTAAAACATGATATGACACAAAAAAAAGAACACAACATGAATATATAAACGTGTTAAAATCTATGTAAAATAAATTATTAATCTGTTAAAATTTATATAAAATATAAAATATGTTGAACTTGGTATGACGCACAAAATAATATTAACATGAGTAAATATAAAAAAAAATCATAAAAATCTCAAAAAGAAAATGGGGAAAAGAGTTGCTATGTGGCAACCAAGGAAGTAATCCCTAATAATTACTTTAATTTATAGTTTGTATATTGGAAATGTTAGATACAACAATGTTGAGGATGGAATCAGGACACCTCATTACCCAGACTCTTTCCCCTACCAACATTATCCCCATTTTGGCAAGGAGATGTCGTCTTTTATTTTCTAATCTACTAATGTGGGTGAAACAAACAAATGAGAATCTTGATGTTCTATCCCTTTCCTTCATCAGTGAGCAGTCCTAATAGGGAGAGATCTTGATTTGTGAACTGAATTTCTCGACGAAACACGGCGAGTCTCTTTCCAACAGTACATCACTAAAACCAATTTTCATTGCTAGTTCCAGTGCTCAATTCGTAGCCATTGCATCCATAATGAAAGGGTTTGTCATATTCGATACCAATATGGTGCAAGCACCTTGCAAAACACCTCTCAAGTCATTGATCACCACTCTCATCCGCCAGATTTGCAGAATTTTTCTAGAACCCCATCAAAATTTGCCTTAAATTGCTATACCTATGGTAACTGCGATTTTTAAGCCCAGTCTGCTAGGTTTATCCTCCGTTTCAGTTGTGCACTTCATAGTCCTCTTTGTATTTGTTTATGAATCTCACCAACTCTGATATGGGTTTCTTGGTTTTGCCATGTCGTTCGCCATTCACGTTGCCCCATATTGCATATAAACTGATTAGGACTAATTTTAATGTTTCCCACTTGTCTGATTGGCATATTTGGCTGAGCCATTCCTTGAGTCCGGTGTCGGGGCTCATAGTTTGCTCCCAATTGAATCTCATATAACTCCATCTTTTTTATATAGAGCAATCTTTGAAAGCATGGATCGTCGATTTTGCTTCTAATCCATGTCTAAAGCATTGGTCATCAAGAAGTCCGCTTTTATGTAACTTCGCCAACAATGGTAAAATGTCCTGTTATGCTCTCCAACCAACAATTTTCATTCTGCTAGCAGACCGTATTCTTTGTAATGTCTCTCAATTATTATTGGCTTGTTCTTTTGTGTTATCTACTGGTTGTGGTCGTTTTCTCATACATAAAATTTTGTATGTAGTTCTGATTATATAGTTTCCGTTGTTGTTAAAATGCCATACTAGTGCATCTTCTTTCCCTTGCTCATTGATGGATATTGTGCATATGCCATCTACCTTTACTTGAGTACAACATGTTGCAAATGAGTTCTTTTCTCCACTACATATTGTCTGTGTTTATTAGATTGATCACCTGGGTCCTCGCTTCAATGGCTTTTCTCGGGGTTAGGATATGGACAATCGGTGTATTAAGTGGCCATCAATATACGAATTGACTACTTATTGCCTATCCTCCGCCTCGTACCCTGTTCCATAATTCTTTTAGATTCCTATATCCTCCTCCATGTCAGTGAAGGGTTTTGGCCTAGATTTGATCCTGGAAAATTGGACCTTGGGAAGTACTTCCTTCTTAAAACTTGATAGCTCTGCGTGTTAGTACATTTCAATAGTCTCCAATGTCTGAAGGTTTCCACGTCCAAAATCCAAGTACTCCCTTGCTTTTTCCATACACATTTTCTACCATGTGAGTTAGTGAATACCTCTTTTAGGTGTATTAACCGACCATCGGTAGTTGTTGATAATACCGTTGGGTTCAATACATGGTGTCTTTGGCAACTTGAAACAATTCATAGCATAAGTATCGTAACATACCGAACGCGAATCTAACACGCTAGATTTGGAAAGGATAAAATTTTTATTCTCCTTTTTCGTAATTTATAAAGACTTAATTGTCAGATTCAATTGCTCATCCAGTTTAACCCTAAATGATCATTACAAAATGAACAAAAACTTGGAGTTGTCACCAATCTATTTTGGTTAAGAGAGATTCGTCATGTATCGGAGTTCATCTTTAAAAGGTTACAAAACTCTCATAAATAAACTATGAAGTTTGCGTCTTTACCAGAGATTCATATGAAAAAGTTTGGTAGTTGGTTACATTCAAAGTGAGATATGTCTTTTCTATGATGCTTGTAAAACAATATCTATTAATCACGTGCTTTCCTCAATCTTAATTATAATCGGTTTTAAATTTCGATATCTAACATAATTCCTGTATTTTGCAATATTTAAAATTAATATTATTTTTTCAGTTCCAAGGAAATCGGGTTTTAATCAATTTTGAAAATCAAAATATCTTCACACCATTGAAAACCTGGAGGATTACGAAAGTTTTGTTTCTCAAGAAAATCAAAAATTATGATTTACTTATTTATAGAGGATATTCTTTGGTTGAAAATAATCAATGAGGTGACTTCCACATATTGGAAGCATGCCTAGAAACTATTTTAACTCAAGGATATTGCCTTGTATCTTTTTTGAAAAATATATATATTATAATCCACATAGATGAATATATTTAATTTTTGGCATACTATCATGAAAATGACTCCAAATAACATGCATGAAATGCTAAATGATGATTTGATAATGGAAAATAATCTAAATAAACCTAACATGCATCTATATTATGGAATAGTCCTAAATCATAGAAAATGATACAAGTACATGAAATATTGCATGATAATTCCTAGGTCATAGAAAATGACTTAAATAACGCTAAAATGTATGAAATTGTATAAAGTTCCTAGATCATAAAAAATGACCTAAATGACCCCAACATACATGAAATTATGTAAAAGTCCCTAGATCATGAAAAATGACCTAAATGATCCCAATATACATAAAATTACATACAAGTCCCTAAATCATGAAAGATGGCCTAAATAACCCCAATATTTGTAAAATTAAATCCTCAAATCATAAAAAATGACATAAATGACCCTAACATTTATAAAATTATATAAAAGTCCATAGATTATAGAAATGGACCTAAACGACCCTAAAATGGGATTATAAATCATGTAAAATGACTAGAATGACCCTAAAGCATAAAATATCATATGAACGGTCATAAATCATAGAAAGGGACTAGAATGACTCTAAGTTGCAAGGAAGTTGCAAAATGATCTTTAATATGCATGAAACATTATGGGAAAATTGCAAAATACTTTCTAAAAGCTTTTAAAACTCCTAAATGCACCTTTAAACATCATTTTCCACCAACAAACATATATGTATGCGTCATTCATAATTTTTGCTCATAAAATACCTCATTAACATGAACATACATGGATTTAACATCATGTACAATGGTATGGTCATAATCACAATATTCCTATGGAAAATGCATGGACATATGAATCATTATCATAATGCATGAAATGTCACAGAATGCATGTCACACATGATTTTAAACATAAATTAGCCCATGAAAATGAACATACATAAGTACACGAATATGCATTATGATGTTGTCATAATCATAGTATTTTCATGAAAAAATGCATAATGACAATAATGCATAGAAAAAACATAAAATGTAAGTATCATACATGGAATAACAATATAAGTACCATGAAAAGCCAAAATGAAGTTACATCCTCAAGAAAACTTAAAGAAAATCATATGACAACTAGAAGACTTGGCATAGAACATTTTGAAAACAAATTTTCTAGATGGAAACTTGATTTTTACAAAACTTTTAACAAAAACAAGAAATCAAAGAAAAGAAAAGTAAGCAATTTTAGTTCATAGCTTAAGATTTGGCCATAACTTGGCTTTTACACCTCAGCACAAACCATCACCCAAACATGCTTAGGATCATCAAGCTCTTATCGAAGGGAAAAAAAGAATTGAAAATGAAAGTAGAAGATGAAAGCAAACAAGCTTATGCAAAACTTGAAGCTATCTTTTTTTTTTATTTTCTTTTATTTTCTTTTTCTTACTATTTAGTTTTTTTAGCTGAGAGCTTATGTAATCCTCTTCCAAGAATGTCCCTAAGGTTTTTAAAGCTCTTTTTTGGCTGATTATCTCATCCCTATACAATTTCATCACATCTTAATAACTCAAATAAGCTTGCTTGTAAGCAATCTCTTTATATGGTTAGGTGGCCTGATTAAAGGATAAAACCCTTTTAAATGGAGCATGCTTTCAGTAAGTTTGGTGGGCAATCTTAGGTGCATGCCCTACCCCCACTTTAAATTGTCATATCTTGGTTTCAGGCAAGAAAGAGCCTTTAACTCTAATGCAAAATAGTACCTCATTAAGTCTCAGCTGAATTATAGTTAAAACGGTCAAGAAACAACTAAACTAAATGCCATTTAGTTCCTAATCACTATTAGGATGTTAAATTCATCTATTATAAGCTCATTTAAGCTTTAATGGCTTAAGCCATGCGAATGGCTCTCATGCTTATGTTTCAATGTAAAAATGTTAATGAAGAACCTCTTGCATGGTTTGTGAGTGATCCAAGGTGATTAATTAGGAAAGTGAAATGTAAAAAAACTCGAGTGAGAAAACCTGTTCACAGTGGAAAATGTTATGCAGAAACGATACATTTGGTGGTTATATTGATACAATTGCTTCCAAAACAAAAAAATTCATGAAAAACACAATATTGTATTGATATAAGGTCACATTGTATTAGTACAATGGGCCTTGCATCGATCCAATTACATGTTCCAGCATTTTAATCATCAAAATCCAATGATGTATTGATATATTTTTGTGAATTTAATGAAAATGACATTTGTTTCATAATTGTTCAATATGATCCCTAGGCATTTCAAAACTTCCCCCTGTTTTGTTTGGCGCCATGTCACTTAATACTTGGTGACAAGACACTCAATAGTCATCTCTTTTTTTTTTAATTTTAATTATTATTATTTTATTTTATTACTTTTCAATTAAGTTTCGAGATGTACGAAATTGGTTAAGGAAAAAAGATATGTGTATTTTATCTGAAGTCTGGGATTGAGCATGATTTGTTTGAAAAGGTTCTAGACAAAATTAGGTGTATAAAATCAGTCAGTACTTTCTAGAACAAACTTGATGAATATTTTTTTCCAACCATGTGATAAGCATTTAGTGTTCTACCCATTTATAATTTAGCTTGCATTCATTTTCTAAGATCCTTAAATGCCCTTTCACCGTGACCTCAACCATAGGTAGCCTAAAATATTTCTTAGGGTTTATCACTTTTTGGACTCCAAAACACTACTTTAATTGCTTTCTTTGACAGGTTTTTATGCTAATGCTAAAGAAAAATATAGACTTAACGTAGTTGATCCATTGACTTGATTTATCTTTATTTTTTAGTATAAGTTTCCCATTTTCTCTTTTGCTAGCTTTTTCCCTGGTGAATAATAAACTAGCATCTACAAAAGGTAGGTACATAATTCTAGGCCCATTGCAATTACTTGAAAATCCTAAATTATATTGTCTCTTTTAATATTAAAACCCATAAACTTTCATAAAAAACAAAGATATATATATATATATATATATGAAGTTAAAGGATTTCCCAGTTGGAGTTTGCTCTTAAGGTGAAACGCATTTGCCATTAACAATAATCAAATAGGAAATAAAAGAAATGCATGCCAAAATGTATGAGATCCATCTTGGATGGAAACCATGTTGAACCATCATGGCCCTGATGAAATGCCATTTAACTCGATCATAGGCTTTGCTCATTTCTAATTTTAAAGTAAAAAAATTACCTTACCCTCTTCATTATTTTTAAGTGTATGTAAAAGCTTATAAGCAACTAGTACATTGTTGGGGATTAGTTTGCCCAGGATAAAGGCACTTTGGGTTGTATCAATGCAATCTAGTAAGGCCCTTTTGAACATATTGAGTAGTACTTGAGCAATTATTTTGTAAACTAATTTACACAGGCTAATAGGTCTAAAGTTTGAAATATGCCTAGGATATATTTTTTTAAGGATCAACGTTATGTTAGTTTGGTTAATGCTAGTAAGGCTACCTTAGCGTTGAAGATAGAAGGGCAAAACTTAATTACATCCATGCCTATAAAAAGCTAGTGTTTTTAGTTGAAAATAATAGGGATACCATTAGGTCTAGGTGCTTTAAAGGGGTGTATATCTTTGACGTCATTAGTGATATACTCAACATGAAACTTTGATAAAAGGTAAGAATTCATTTCATCATGACGCATTAGTTCATCCCATTAAGTATCTCCTAACAATAGTTACTAACTTGGGATTGAAAATGTTGTTTGAAGTTATTAATGGCAATTTCCTATGTGTCTTCTTCCTTTCAACCTTTTTTATTGTGTCATCTTTAGCTCGATAAAAGTTGTATTACAAATCCCACTTTTGGGGCTAACTAATGCTAAACCTTTACATCTAGTAAAATTATTCCTTGTCAAGTACTTGATTAAAAAGCTTATCATGTTTAGGCAACATTGGTGAGATTGCAATCTATTGGTAGAAAGCCCTCTAAGAGTTTAAGATCATAGGTCAATGCTTCGATGACTTACCACTTAGCTTGGAAATGCATGCAAGTGCTGAAGGTGAGTAATAGTTTTCTTTATCTTCTTGGTAATGTGCTCCTTAGGTTATCCTTTGAGGCATGATCTATGATTTTATCACACTCATCTTTTTTAACTCACATGGTTTCAAACTGTGTTTTTTATCCCAGCATGCCTACCTTGTCTCCTTTCGATGTTTATTAGAATGGGGCAATGGTTTGACACAGCTAAAGTTAAAAGTATCACAGTAAAAAAAGGGAAAATGCCTCACCATTCTTTATTTGCAAACCTTTGATCTAGCTCTTTCTTTGATATTATTGCTGAAGGGAATCACGTATTTTCATATCTGATCTTATATTTAACAATTGACATGATAAATAAAATAAGATCGCAAAACACAATGCACAACGAAAAATAAAAAAGGCCAAGCCTTTTATTAATGGGCCTCATTCTTTCTACCTAAGTTCACTTTCTAGGTTTAATATTTTTATCCAAACTCTTCTAAATATTAAGTAAACTCTCAGGTTTGAATAGATAACTCAATCCTTAAACAAATCTAATTCTATCTGTTTCATTTTTTATTTGACTTTGACACATTTTAGGGAAAATACATAATTTTAGTTTATCTCATAATGAATTTAAAAAAAAAAAATTATTCAATTAATGTTCCATACTTTTAATATTAAAAAAAAATCAGGAAAAGTAACTTTGAAATAGATAAAATAAAAAAGGTAAGAAAATTTGACATTTAAAAAAAAAGAAAGAGAACATATTTACAACATAAAAAAATTATGAAAAAAATATAAGTTAGAGGAGTGGAAAAAGAACTTAAGAGTAATATATGTTGAAAAATGAAAATAATGCATTATTCGTTGGAAATACTTTAAATATTTGTAAAATTTTGCTGAAAAGTTTATTGTAAAATGCATATACGAAGAATAAAGAATTTATTGTAGTTGCCAGGGATTGAACCCTTTATCTGTAAGGCGAAATTGCCCGTTGCTTGGTGCATAAAGATGCAAACAATTACCTCCCAGGATTTTAGCAACACCACCTTGATAAGTTGCACTACTTTCAAGGTTTACGAACTATGAAATTTTACACAAATTTCTCTCCATACAAACATATTCCTAAGCTTTAAAATAGAAGTTTAATAAAAACAAGTGCTTTAGAAAACAACTAAAAAAAATGAGTTCAAAATTTTTTGAATGAATTAAATGATTGTACCAACCCTAAAAGCACTTATTTATAGGACAAAAAGGCATAATATTAATTACCCAAAGTAAATGAATCTGTAAAATACATGAATGTTTATTAATTATAATGAATGCTCATATTCATAAATGTAGATAATTTATGAATATACTTAATGGCATTCATGTATGTACATGATTCATGAATATTCAAATTCATGAATAAATCAAAGTTCATGAATGTTCATAAACATTCATGTATGCACCTAATTCATGGATAGTCAAAGTTCATAAAGGTACATGATAGCATTCATGAATATCATACCATATTAATGTATCAGTTCATGTATTGATTTATTTAAGGACGAAAAATTACTAATTAGGCAAGCATTATTTAGCAAAATATTTTTTGATTAACCAAACTTGGGTCCATGAGCCTATAGTCCAAATCATAGGACAAGCTTGTAATTTATTAAATATTTTAAAAATTTTTAGGTTTATTGTTTTGCCATCCAAACGTTCTTTGATATTAATTTCTCATTCACTGATAATTAGTTTCAAATATGTAAATATTCCATATTAAATGATAGAATATAAAATCCAACAAAATCTTTAACCATAAATATGAGTAGAACTCTCATTTAATTTGGCATCATAAGTGTCCGTTAATTATGCTTTATAAAATCAATTTTCAACATTATTTTGGGATGAATGGAAAAAAAAGATAATACTACTTTTTACTTTATTGTTTATTTATATTTTATCTTACTTTTAATCATCAAATTACGAACACCTAATAGATTACCATCACGCGCTTTTTTATTAAAATAGTATAAAAAATTTTTATTTACCGAAGTAGGTCATTTTCAGATTATTTTCCAAAATAGGCTAAATTTGAAAAGCTATTAAGAAATCGTCATTTCAAATGCCGATTTCTTAACTTGAAAAAAAATTATAAAATTTAGTTAAAAAATTTTCAAATCAGAGGGCGATTTATCAATATCTAGGTGAAAAATCATTATTTCATTAAGCGATTTCTCAACGTAATTGACAGCAAAAATAACTTCTATTGGGAAATCGACACACAACATATATATGCTTATATAAATTTTGAAAGAATTTCAAAAAAAAAAGTAAACTAATAATTATTAAAAAGAATAAAACAAAAAAAAATTATAAAGAAGAAAATAATAATTATTAAAATTATTAATAAAAATTTTAATTACCTTTTTACTTCTAATTTTATTCTTTTCTTTGTTGTTGCTCTTTTCTATGTTCTTAATGAAACCGACTCTTCCTGTATATATAAAAATATATAAAAATTATTTTAAAATATATATATTAAAATAGCATTTACAAATAATAAAATATTAAAAATTATGTTTATTAATCTTGAGTTAATATTTAAAAACTAATAAAAAATATTTTATATTAAATTCTGATTTATCATTTACAAATAATAAAATATATGGGAAGGGTTAGTTTGATTAAAAACATAGAGAAGAGCAATAATAAAGAAAAAAATAAAATTAGGGGTAAACAAGTAATTATAATTTTTATTAATAATTTTAATAAGTATTATTTCTTTCTTTATAAGTATTTTTTTGATTTTGTTCTTTTTTAATAATTATTAGTTTATTTTCTTTTTTTTTGAAAAGTTTCCAAAAGTTTATATATTTATATGTATATACGTTTGGTGTGTTGGAAAATCGGCAAATGAAGTACCGATTTCCTAACAATTCAAAAAGAAAAAAAAATAAAAGTTGAGAAATCGCCTAATTAAATGACGATTTCTCACCTAGATGTTAAAAAATTATTATTTGATTGGACGATTTCTTAATTAAATTTTATAATTTATTTTATGTTCTTAATAACTTTTCAAAATTGACCTATTTCGATAAACAATCTGAAAATATTCTACTTCTGTATATAAAAAAATTTTACATTATTTTAATAAAAAAACCTACCATCACGTATCTATTAAGAAAAAAAATTAGATTATGAACATGTCTAAGGAGCTTTATATCCC
>JBBYHM010086865.1:16180-36536 GCA_038381775.1 Adansonia rubrostipa | reverse complement strand
CCAAGGGCTTTTACTTCAGCCCTTGGTCGAATCTTTCCACTAGAAATAGGGTAGAGTTGGTTTTAACTAAAGTTTTGGCTATTTTAGAAGGAAAAAACTCTAAAATAATCGATTTACTTAGTTTTCTAAGCTTGTTTTTAGGTATAAACATTTAATTTCTTTAGTTTTGGTTTATTTGGTTTATTTCTCTTTCTATTTATGAGTCAAAATCATGTTAAAGCTCATGGATTTTCATCCATGTTGAAAGAATAAATATTGTGACTATGAACAATTTCTTATATTTGTTGTGATATATATTTTTTAATTATTGCTTGATTTTTTGTGAAGTGTTGTTGTTGATGTGGTATTAATTTTGTTATGTATATGTTTTAAAATATTTTTAACATTCCTTTGATCCTCTAGAGGGGTATAAAAAATATTATAACTTTTTGTATTCTTCAATTTTTAGTTAGGTTACAAAATGCATTGCTTGGCCAAATTAATTATGTGACCTTTGGTAGGATTTTCATGATTTCTATAATGTGTTTTATTTTATTTTGTGATGTTTATTTCATCTAGGGATTAAATTGCGAAGTTAGAAAATTTTTGGGATCACTTAGAAAAACTTTACATATTTAGAATTAATGTGATATTTTTTATACTTTAAGAATATTTCTAACATTCCTATGGTCTTCCATAGGGGTCTAGAAATTTTTAAAACTTTTTATATTCTTCTGATTTTCCATTAAGGTACGAAATGCATTTTGAAAAGTTTAGGAACCTATTAACAATTTTTTGCATTTTAGGTCATTTTTTAAGTCCAAGTTACCCACAGAAGGTGTAATTATCATTTTGTACCACTACTGAGTCCTCTAGATTATCGGATACTTATAGCTCAAAGGTAAACCTTAGGCATATTTCGATAATTTTTCTAGCACCGAGTCCATGTGATTACTGGGATACCTTTATGTCAAAGGTGTACAGTAGAAATAGGTTTCTTTGTCTATAAAGTTTTAGAATCTTCTAGATCACTAGGATACTTATATGTCAAAGGTACTTTTCAGGGACATTTCATTAATTTATTTTAAAATCGATTCTTTTAGGGTCACTGGAATACTTTTATGTCGAAGGTGTACTTTAAAGGACATGTTGGTCAAATCAACCAGATTAAGATCCTTAAAGTCGAGTACAGTACATTTGTCTAAATTGGGTCTTAAGAAATTTTTTATATATTATTAATAAAATTAGAATTTTTGAAATTTAAGGCAATATCTCTAATGTTAGAATAGTACTTCCAATTTCTCCCAGAATATGAGAGGGTTCACGGATTATTTTAACGACGAGATATCTTTTTCAAAATGAAAATTAGGATTTTTCAAATTTTAGAAAGATAAAACCTTTTATACTCCAATGGTTCTCCAGTGGGGTATAAAAGATATTTTGATTTCTCAAAACCTTTTATATTCCACCAACTCTCTTGCAGGGTACGAAAAAGAATGATAAAAAAACTGTCATGCTCTTCTGGTCTTTTTAAAGGGTACGAAAGATATTTTAATTTTAAAAAACATTAAAAAACCCATTTCTTATCTGGAATAATATTACTTGTTTAATAAAATTTTATTTTTAAATATGGGAATTATACTGAATATTGAATATTGAAATCAAATAAAAATCAGAATTTAAATTAACGTAGGCTTAATAAGGTACCAATTTTTGAGCATCACAAAAAGGTCGATCCTTACTTGTGATTGTAACTGACTTCTGGACCCTTTTATGTGATCTTTGGTTTTTTTGTAGATCTCAAAGTTTATTCTAAGGGTTTTGTAACCCTCAAAATACAAACTCTGATAGGTGACTAATCTTACTTAGCCAAAATAAATTGGTGGCGGCACCAAAATAAATGGTCATTGCATAATAACTATTTAGGGTTAAGTTAAGTAAATGATCCATCTCAACAACCTAGCCCCTTAACATGAAAAATAAAAATAATATTAATAATGATATGGGCCCCTAAAAATAAAAGAAAAATGATATATAATATATATAGGAACAATGGGTAAACCCGTTAATTCAAGTTGGGCTACTAAAAATTCATATCTGGGCCATGTCGCAATAGTCATCAACAAAAGAAATGTGTTAGTAAATTGTAAAGATATATAATAAGCATTGAATTCGGGTGTAACTCAAAATTGTCCTATTTAGGAAAACTTAATTAACAATTTTGAGACACATTTGGACTTGTAGATCATTTAATGCGTGAAAAACTAAAGTTTCGATTGAAAAATTCGGGTGACACGAGAGAGAGACAATTTTGATTTTGGATGAAGTTTTGGAGAAAAAAGGGTTGAAAAATCCATGTGGATGGGAAATTGGGTGATTAGAAAAATGAAATATTTTTTAGTATTTTTTTGACGAAAAGATGGGTTTAGAAAGAACAAAATCGATAATTTAAATAAAAGATAAAATTAATTAATTCTTTTAAGGCATTTGGCCTTGTCGGAGCCTAATGGGACCCATATTATGACACGTGACTCCATCGGGAATTAATTAGACTCATTCCAAGGCATTTGAATGCCTTTAAATGTGATTTGAAAAAATTGATTGATTTTGTTTAATGTTAAAATCAGGGGATGGCTTCACGCTGTCCACATTCTCAAATTTATTTTGAACTCATCCTAAGGATCTCAAGTGGAAAATGCCATTGAAAAGGTAACTCGATGACAATTAATATAAAAATATTTCAAAAATCACAGAAAATTGCTTTCTAGAAGGAAATAAAATTTGAAGTTGGGTTTGGTTTAGCATTGACAGCACTTGTAAGGGAAAGGGTTTGGCAAACTTTGAAAAATCATCACAGACTCATTGAAGTCATTAAATCATAATACCTTTATGAAAATGGAATTTCATGTAGTTTTAAGGAAAAAAATATTTAAAAATTCCATGAAAATATCTAGTAGGCTGAAATGGCCTAATCAAAATGCTAACGCTAATTCCTAGGGTTTTGCAAAGCAAAGATTCAAAAAATCATAATTCCCTAATCCAAACATATCTGAGGGCAAACAAGATAATGTTAAAAATGTAATTTGATTCCTTTTAAATATTAAAAAATTCTAGAAAAATCGATTATGGTTCAAGAACAATTTTTCAAGTTAAGGTCACAATGGTATCAGTATTGAAATAAGGGAGGTTTTGAATTTAGGGTTTTCTAGACAGATGTCAAGGTGTGGGACACATAAATATAAAAAAATTAGGGTCTACGGTAGTGGAATCACAAGCCCATCCAAATTCTTAAGGAATCAAGCAAATGGAAACCCATTACCCATGCCGTTGAGTCATTATACAAAGGCTCAATAACAAAATATTTGATCAAGCATGTTGTAAACAAAAAATTTTTAAAAGCTGAAAACAAAATTTACTTTACCTCATTAGGCCATGAATCCAAACATGTAAGCTTGATTTTTCCCCTAGATTGTAAGAGTGGTTTGATGGAAGAACTTGGGCCAACATTAATCTTATTTGTCAGAAAGAATGTAATCCTAACTTAGCGAGGTTTTACAAAAACTAACATGGCAATAAACAAACTAGAAACCAGACTTTAAGAAAGCAATTTTAATCGTATACAGTAACCAAAAAGATGGCATCAAATGGAAAAAAATGTACTGGAACTTAAAAAGTACTATATTTTTGTCAAAGAGAATATGCTACGAATACAAAAAATGTATGGATAATGCATTAACACTCATGGACATGGTTGTTATAACATGGAAGATGATATGAACATGAAAGGAACTATTTCTATGGTATGGAAAACATGGTGGAAAATTTTGCAAAACTAAAAACATGGTATTTATGTCATCAAGCTAGCACAAAACATAATCAAACTTAAGAGAACATCAAAACGTCTTTGAATATCTTCACATCATCAAGGATAAAGCATGGATAATGGAGTTTTAGTCATAGATCAATGTAACAGATGTTTTTTTAAGATGAACAAAGAAAAATAAGATGTTTAAGCATCTAAGCAACATTAAAGCATCATCAAAATTTCATAAACATAAGATACAATCAAACCAAACTCAAAAATGCATGCTTTCCTAGAAAAGTCATGGCTTCTGGTATATTGGTAAGCTACAATGACGTGAAGTATGTTAGATGCAAATAAATAAAGAGAAAATAGTAGAAAAATACCAATAAAGTTTGTAAGACTACTCTTTTTTATGGTTTTGTTATTTTTTTGGTTTTTATGCTTACTCATCTTTCCTTTACTTGTTATAAATAAACAAGAAGGAGTATTAAAGATGAACTATTACTGTGCATAGAAAGGAGTTTGTAAGGAAGATGAGTGAGAAATGAGGGGTTTTGAGAGGTTTTAAGGGTTGTTAAGGGGGCTGCGAAAATGAAGTGTTATGCTTTCAAATATGGTCTCTGTGTGTGTTGCAAGCCAAGGTTAGCCTTTATAATCAAATGGTCAGCTAATGTTCTAGAGCCAAAAGTGAGGGCATTTTAAAGTTTACCACTTATACCATAAAAAAGCCAAGGTGGTGGAACAAATTGCTTTATACAGTCTGCAAATGGATGAAAACCAATCTACCCCTTAAAAGTTGTATTTTCTATGAAAATGTCCAATTTTCTAGTCATTTGGCCTCAAAAACTAATTAAATCCAATCTTAAGCCCAACAATAAGTCCTAGTATGAATTTGATTGATTTTTGGAATAAAAAATGTAATCAAACACATGCTTTGAATGTATGGGAGGAAAATGGCATGAGTCAGGCAAAAATGTCCAGAGGTATCGATACAAGGAACACAGTATCGATACAGTTGAGAATTTTTATATGTATGTATCGATAGATTCACCAATGTATCAATACATTCACTTATATATAGATGCATATAGGTTTAAAAATAGTATTTTAGCTACTGCGAAACCTTGTACATACATTTGTCCAATGTATTGATGCATCAAGCTAATGTTATACATGCCCCATCTGCATCGACAAAACTTAGGGTTTTTGCATTTAGTGCTATGGCAACCATTGTATTGATACTTAAGGCCATATATGGATACAATCAAGTATAAATGTAAATATTATGTACCTCTGGCTTCCTAAACACCTTACCTAAACTAGGAATGATGGGAAATTGATCCACATTTTCCCATTTGAGGTTTGTTGATGCCTTGAAATTCATTTATGGAGGCTTGGACAAAACTAGGTGTCTACAATTAGGTTTCCACAATTGGAATACATGATATTAATGCTTTGGCTTAGTAAGAAAAGCTTTTCCTTCTATCATTTTCCTTAGAATCTAAGTTCAACCCTCAAATGAGACAAACAAGGATTCCAGTAATAAACACTGTTCGTTTCATGATTGGGCAACAAAAACACATTTTGTTTTTGGGATACATGATATTAATGCTTTGGTTTTGCAAGAAAAGCTTTTCTTTACACCATTTTCCTTAGAATAAAAGTTTAACCATCAAATGAGACAAATGAGGATTCTCATAATAATCTTTATTCTTTTCTTGGTTAGGCACCATAAACATGTTTTTCCTTGTTAGGATTCACGATACTGATGCTTTGATTTTACAAGAAAAGCTTTTATTTTCACCATTTTCCTTAAAATAAATGTTCATCTATCAAACGAGACAAACATGGATTCTCTTAATAATCTCTATTTTTTTCATGATTGGGCACCAAAAACATGTTTTATTCAATGGGGTACATGATTTTGATGGTTTGATTTTGTGTTTTTGGATTTACAAGATAAGTTGTGCTCCCAATCATTTTTCGTAGAATAAAAGTTTATACGTCAAATGAGACAAGGGAGGATTCTCGTATTAATCTCTTTTCTTTTTTTGATTAGGCAGCATAAACACGTTTTCTTTATTTGGATATATGATAATGATGCTTTGGTTTCACATGAAAAGCTTTTCTTTTTGCTATTTTCCTTAGAATCAAAGTTCATCCATCAAATGAGACAAAAAAGAATTCTTGTAATTATCTCTATTCTTTTCATGCTTAGGCACCACAAACACATTTTACTAATTGGGATAAATGATACTAATACTTTGATTCGGAAGAAAAGCATTTTTTTTCCTCCAATTTCCTTAGAATTAGTTCATCTATCAAATGTGATAAGCATGGATTCGCATGATAATTTCTATTCTTTCCATGATTAGGAGCCATAAACTGTTATCATCATTGGGATACGTGATATTGATGCTTTAGATTTGTAAGAAAACCTTTTCTTTTCATCATTTTCCTTAGAATCAATGTGACAAACAAGGATTTTCATAAAAAATTCCAATCTTTTCATGATTGGTAACATAAATACATTCGTCTCATTGGGATACATGATATTAGTGCATTGGTTTTACAAGAAATGTTTTTCTTTTCACCATTTTTCAAAGAATCAAAGTTCAACCTTCAGATGAGACAAATAATGATTCTTATAATAATCTCTATTCTTTTCGTTATTGAGCACCATAAACATATTCTCCACATTGGGTTCACGATGTTGATGCATCAATTTTAGATGAAAAGCTTTTATTTGCACCTTTTTACTTAGAATTAAAGTTCATTCATCAAACAAGACAAACATGGATTCTCTTAATAATCTTCATTTTTTTCCATAATTAGGCACCATAAATAAGTTCTCTTCTTTGATGAAAAAGCACATTCTCCTTATTGGTATACATGATATTGATGCTTTAATATCGCAAGCAAAGCTTTTCTTTATACTATTTTCCTTAGAGTTAAAGTTCATCCATCATATAAGACAAACAAAGATTCTTGTATGTTTAATGATTAGGCGCCATAAACACTTTTTATTCATTTGGATACATGATATTGATGCTTTGGTTTTAGAAGAAAAGTTTTTCTTTCCATTGTTTTTCTTAGAATCAATGTTTGTCCATCAAATGAGACAAACATGAATTCTCCTAATAATTTCAATTCTTTTCATGATTCGACAATAACAACACATTCTCTTTATTGGGATACATGATATTGATGCCTTGGTTTCATTAGAAAAGCCTTTCTTTCCGCCATTGTCCTTGGTATTAAAGTTCGTTCATCAAATGAAGCAAACAAGGATTCTCGTGACAATCTCATTATTTTTGTGATTAGGCTCATAAAAATGTTTTATTCACTAGAATACATGGTATTGATGCTTTGGTTTTGCAGGAAAATATTTTTTTCACAATTTTCCAAAGAATCAAAGTTCATCCCTCAAATGAGACAAACAAAGACTCTCATAATAATATCCATGCTTTTTGTGATTAGGCACCATAAACATGTTCTCCTGATTGGGATACACAATATAACTGCTTTGGCTTTAGAAGAAAAGCTTTAGCTTCCACCATTTTCTTTAAAATCAAAGTTATCAAATGAGACAAAAAAAGATACTTATAATAGTCTCTATTATTTTCATGATTAGGCACTATAAATGCGTTTCTCTCATTTGGATGCACTATATTGATGCTTTTATTTCACAAGAAAAGCTTTTCATATGCCATTTCCCATAGAATCAAAGTTCATCCCTTAAATGAGCCAAACAAGGATTATCATAATAATCTCCATTACTTTCATGATTGGGCACTATAAACATGTTCTCCTCACTGTGATACACAATATTGATGCTTTGATTTTGCAAGAAAAGCTTTTCTTTCCACTATTTTTCTTAAAATCAAAGTTCACCTGTCAATTCAAAGAACAATAGATTCTTGTAATAATCTCCATTCTTTACTTGATTCAACATATAAACAAGTTTTATTCATTGAGATAGATGATATTGATGCTTTGGTTTCCTAGGAAACGCTTTTCTTTTCACCATTTTTCTTAGAATTAAAGCTTGTCTGTCAAATAAGAAAAGCAAGATTCTCTTCAAAATCTCCAATCTTTTCATGATTGCAAATAATATTAATGCTTGGTTTTGCAAGAAAATCTTTCTTTCCATCATTTTTCATAGAATCAAAGTTTATCCCTCAAAAGATAAAAACAAGGATTCTTATAATAATCTCTATTGTTTTCATGATTGGATAGCATAAAAGTGCTATTTTCTTTGAGATACATGATATTGATGCTTTGTTTTGCAAGAAAAGCTTTCCTTTCCACCATTTTCCTTGGAATCAAAGTCCATTTATCAAATAAGATGAACATTGATTCTTATAATAAACTCCATTCTTTTGTGATTGGGCAACAAAGATAAGTTCTCCTCATTGGGATACACGATATTGAAGCTTTATTTCACATGAAATGCTATTCTTTTCACTATTTTCCTTAAGATCAAAGTTGATCCATCCAATAAGACAAACAAGGATTATAATAATAATCTCCATTCTTTTTGTAATTAAACACCCTAAACACGTTTAATTCATTGGGATACACAATATTGATGCTTTATTTTCACAAGGAAAACCTTTCTTGCCATCATTTTTCTTAAAATTAAAGTTCAATCCTTAAATGAGATAGACAGGGATTTTGATAATAATTTCCATTTTTCCATGATTAGGCATCAAAAACATATTCTCCTCTTTGGGATGCATGATACTGATGCTTTGGTTTTACAAGAAATGCTTTTCTTTCCACCATCTACCTTAAAATCAAAGTTCTTCCACCAAATGAGACAAGCATGGATTCCCATAATAATCTTTATTTTTTTTGTGATTGGGCACTATAAACATGTTCTCCTCACAGGATAGACAAAATGAATCTTAGTTTCCTTAGAAAAGCTTTTTTTTACATTATTTTCCTTATAATCGAAGTTCAACGGTTAAAGAAGACAAACATAAATTCTCATAATAATCTCTATTATTTTCATGATTAGGCACCATAAACTAACAAGGATTTGCATAATAATCAAAGTTTTTAGAATTAGGATACACGATATTGATGCTTGGGTTTCGCAAGAAAAATTTCACCATTTTCCTTAGAATTAAAGTTCATCCATTAAATGAGACTAACAAGGATTCACGTAATAATCTCCATTCTTTTCATTGTTAGGAAACAAAAACACATTCTTCATAGTGGGATACATGATATTGATGCTTTGGTTTCTGAAGAAAAGCTTTTCTTTCCACCATTTTCTCTAAAATTAAAGGTCATCCATTAAATGAGACAAACAAGGATACTCATAATAATCTCCATTATTTTCATGATTAGGCACCATAAATATGTTTTCCTCATTAGTATACATGATATTGATGCTTTGATTTTACAAGAAAAGCTTTTCTTTCTGCCATTTTCATTAGAACCAAAATTTGTATATAAATGAGACAAATAAAGATTCTTATAATAATCTCCATTTCTTTTGAGATTAGGCATTATAAACACATTCCTTATTGAGATACATGTCGAAATTAACCACACAAATGCACGTTTGACAACAAGTGATATAGTGATAAAGTAGAGTGTCGATCCCATGAGAAATTGATAATAAATTTGTTAAGTACTAAAATTAAAACAGCTTATTGTTATTCTAACAAATGATTAAAATTTATAAATTAAAACTAAATATAATAACAATAGTAATAATAATAATAATAATAATAATAATAATAAAAGAAGCAAGTAATAAATAATATAAACCTAAGATTACAATTTCCCTCAACTTTTATTTAAATAAAACTCTATTCTCTTAACTTGACTAATAATAATGAGTTCTTAACCTAGAGTTCTAATTTATTTATAAGTATTTTCCAATGGTCTTATAAAAATATCTCTCTTAATTAATTTACTATATTTCTATGCAAACTGAATTAAAAGAAACTTATTAAGCTTAAACTCTAATTTGGTTATACATGGCATGCTCGTATATTCCTATCTAACATGCAAATCAATTCATCCTAATAAATGAATATGAAACATATGTCTAGGTTTAAACACAAAATTCCTTTTTCCAAGTTCATTAAGGTTAAGTGATCAAGCAATTAGAAGCATTAAGAATGAGATTGAACGAACAACTTAAATATCATTAAATCAAGAAAAGAAAATAAAATAATCCAAATTACTTGTTGATTTCCATTGCAACCCTTGAAAAATAAATCTAGTTCATAATAAATATATAAAATATAAAACCAAGGAGTTTCACCATTATAAATAATTCAAGAAAGATAAAAAGAATATAAGGAAAGAGAAAACTAAGATTGGATGGCTCTTCGATCTTCAAGCTTCTTCAAAACTAATATTATGGTGGCTTCTCTCCTTTTTAGAAAACTGGAGAAAAATAAAATTATAGAATATCTAGGATTTCTGTGATGTCCTAAGTCTAATATTAAGATTCCTATTTATAAGCAAAACCCTAAAGATAAAAACTTGGTCTCTAAGTAGCTTGAACATTTAATTTTTGAAAATTACCAAACTTAATCACTTTGTTTGATTGAGTCCACTATACTCCTTGATTAAGTTGTTGTGCTTTTGGAAACTCCTTTGGGTTTTTGACCTACAAAAATATGGAACGTATTTAAATAACTATGCAATTAAAATATAAGGAAAGTAAGTAATACTAAATTAACAACTACTAAAAATAAATAAGCTTAAACAAAATAATACTACTATAAATAAAATTTAAATTAAAATCTCTAAGACTTGGCTAATTTAACATGAATAATGAGACTAAATAACTCTAGTTTATAGAGCCATCAATACACAATATTAACACTTTGGTTTCACAAGTAAAGCATTTTATGCACCATTCTTCCAAAAAATCAAAATTTGTTCCTTGAATGAGACAAATAAGTATTCTCATAATAATCTTCATTCTTTTCATACTTGGGCATGATAAACATGTTGTTCTTATTGGGATGCATGATATTAATTCTTAGACTTCTTAAGAAAAGCTTTTTTCCTTACATTTTCTATAAAATCAAAGTTCATCCCTCAAACAAGACAAATGAGAATTCTCATGAAAATCTTTATTCTTTTTTGTGATTGGGCACTATAAGTTGTGCTTGTTAGGATACATGATATTAATGCTTTGGTTTGCAAGAAAAGCTTTTTTTCCCCCATTTTACTTAAAACCAAAATTCATACTTTAAATGAGACAAATAAGGATTCTTCTAGTAATCTATTCTTTTTTGTGATTGGGCACCATAAACACATTCTCCTTATTGGGATACATGATATTGATACTTTTGTTTCACAAGAAAAGTTTTTTTTTTCCTTTATTTTCCTTAGAATCAAAGTTCACTCATCAAATAAGACAAACATGGATGATTGTAATAATATCCATTCTTTTTTTGATTAGGTACTATAAACACATTCTCCATATTAGGATACTCGAGTGGTGCTTTGTTTTCACAATGAAAGCTTTTCTTTCCACCATTTCCTTTGAATCAAAGTTCATCCCTCAAATGATACAAAAAAGGACTCTCATAATAATCTTTGCTGTTTTCATGATTGTGTAGCATAAACACATTCTCCTCTTTAGGATATATGATGTTTGGTTTTGCAAGAAAAGCTTTTCTTTCCACCATCTTATGTTGAATCAAAGTTCGCTTGTTAAATAAGACGAACATGGATTCTTTCATGATTAGGCAACAAAAACATGTTCTCCTCATTAGAATACACAATATTGAAGCTTTGGTTTCATAAGAAAAACTTTTTTCCCACTATTTTCCTTAGAATCAAAATTCATCATTAAATGAGCTAAACAAGGATTCTTAGATTAATCTCTATTCTTTTCATGATTAAGCACCTTAAACACATTTAATTCATTAGGATACACAATATTGATGCTTCATTTTCATAAGGAAAAACTTTATTGCCACTAATTTCCTTAGAATCAAAGTTTGACCTTAAAATGAGATAGACAAAGATTTTGGTAATAGTCTCTATTCTTCTTGTGATTGGCCAGTTCTTTTATTTGGGATACATTATATTAATGCTTTGGTTTTTTAAGAAAACTTTTCTTTCCATATTTTCCCTTAGAATGAAAGTTTTTTTGTCAAAGGAGACAAACATAAATTCTTGTAGTAATCCCTATTCCTTTTGTGATTGGGCACCTGGGCACCATAAACACGTTCTCCTCACTAGGATACATGATATTGAATCTTTGGTTTTTCAAGAAAAGCTTTTCTTTCAACCATTTTCCTTAGAATCAAAGTTCATTGATCAAATAAAACAAACATAATTCTTGTAATAATCTCTATTATTTTCATTATTAGGCTTCACAAGCATGTTTTCTTTATTGGGATATAGGAAATTGATGCTATGGTTTTATAAGAAAAGCTTTTCTTTTCACCATTTTCATTAGAATCAAAGTTCATCCATTAAATGAGACAAACAAGAATTCTCATAATAATCTCTATTCTTTTTGTGACTAGGCAACAAAAATACATTCTTCTTATTGGATGCATGATTTGATGGATTAGTTTTTTAAAACGTTTTCTTCCACTATTTTCCCTAAAATCAAAGTTCAACCATTAAATGAAACAAGCAAGGATTCTCATAATAATCTTATTTATTTTTGTGATTGGGAACCAAGAACATGTTTTTCTCATTAGTATACATGATATTGATGATTTATTTATGCAAAAAGAGCTTTTATATCCACCATTTTTATTAGAATCAAAGTTCATCCGTCAAATGAGATAAATAAGGATTCTTATAATAATCTCCATTTTGTTTAGATTGGGCACTACAAAAGCTTTCCTCATTATGATACACAACATTAATGCTTTAATTTTACAAGTGAAGGTTTTTTTATGATCTTTAAAAAAATTAAAGTTTTTCCTCAAATAAGATAAAAAGGATTCTCACAATAGTCTCTTTTTTTTCGCAAGTGAGCACTATAAACATGTTATCCTTATTGGGATGCATGACATAATGCTTTGCATCTTAATAAAGGCATATCTTTCTACTATTTTTCTTAGAATCAAAGTTTGTCCCTCAAATGAAAAAAAATAAGAATTCTTATAAAAATGTTCATTCTTTTCATTGTTGGGCACTATAAACACATTTTTGTCATTAGTATACATGATATTGACGCTTTGGTGTAGCAAGGAAAGCTTTTCTTTCCCATATTTTCCTTAAAATCAAAGTTTATACTTCAAATAAGAGAAACAAGGATTCTTGTAATAATCTCTATTCTTTTCATGATTAGGCACCATAAATACATTCTCCTAATTAGGATACATGATATTAATGCTTTTGTTTTGCAAGAAATGCTTTTCTTAACACCATTTTCCATAGAATCAAAATTCCCTTATTAAATAAGATAAAATGGATTCTCATAATAATCTCTATTACTCTCATGATTGGACACTATAAGAACATTCTCTAGATTGGGATACATGATTTTGACACTCTGGTTTTGCAATAAATGCTTTTTTTCCATCATTTTCCTTACAACCAAGCTTATCCATCCATTGAGACAAACATGTATTCTTCTAATAATCTTCTTTCTTTACTTGATTAGGCACCATAAACATGTTGCATTCATTAGGATACACGACATCGATGCTTTGGTTTCACAAGACAAGCTTTTTTTCCACTATTTTCCTTAGAATCAAAGTTTATCTATAAAAATAAAGTAAACAAGGATTCTTATAGTAATCTCCATTCATTTCATGATTAGGCACCATAAACTCATTCTTTTCATTAGAGTACACAATGTTAATACTTTGGTTTCATAGGAAAAGCTTGTCTTTCCACCATTTCCTTAGAATCAATGTTTGTCTCTCAAATCTGACAAACAATGATTCATTAGGATATACGATATTGATTTTTTAGTTTCATAAGAAAATTTTTTCTTTCCACCATTTTCTTTAGAATCAAAGTTTATCCTATTAAATCAAACAAACATAGATTCTCATAATAATATCCATTTTTTTATGATTTGGCAAACAAAAACATTTTCTTCATTTGGATACATGATATTGATGCTTTTGTTTTGTAAGGAAAGCTTTTCTTTCCACCATTTTCTTTAGAATTAATGTTTGCTTATCAAATGAGACAAATAATGATTCTCATAATAATCTCTATTCTTTTCATGATTAGGTTTTATAAAAATGTTTTATTCATTAAGATACATGATATTGATTCTTTGGTTTAACAAGAAAAGCTTTCTTTTCTACTATTTTTCGTAGAATTGAAGTTTGTTTATCAAATAACACAAATATGGATTATCATCATAATGTCCATTAATTTCATGATTGGGCACCATAAACATAATCTCTTCATTAGGATAAGCAATGATACTTTGGTTTTGCAATGAAAGTTTTTTTTTCCACCATCTTCCATAAAATCAAAGTTTGTTTATCAAATAAGATAAACAAGGATTCTCATAATAATCTCCATTAGTTTCATGATTAGGCATCATAAAGTTGTTTTCCTTATTGGGATACATGATATTGATGCTTTGCTTTCATAAGAAAACCTTGTTTTCCACTATTTTTGTAAAATCAAAGTCCATCCCTTAACTGAGATGAACAAGGATTCTCATAATAGTCTCCATTCTTATAGCGATGGGGCACCGTGAACATGCTTTCTTCATTAGGATATGCGATATTGATATTTTGTTTTTGATAAGTTCATAAATCACACATGTTATCACTTTTATTCTTAGTTTTTCTTATGTTTTCTATCTTTATTTTAGTTACTTACTTTTGTTTTTCAATTTCAAATTTATTTTGAAGAATTAAGCAAAAGATGGCAATGAGGATTTTATTGAGCTATAATATCAAAATCACAAATATTGGAGAAGATATTGAATTAAAAAAAAAATCAAATTATTGGGTGAAAGCTTGATCCTTGCACTTTAAGTAATAGGCAATAGTTGCCTTAAAAGCATCAAAATTGGTCAACCAATCTACTTTGAAATTGACATCCAGATTTTCTACTTTGATTAAAATTCTCTAACTTAGGGTTTTCAGCCACTATAAATAGGGACTTAAGCTTGGCATTCAAAGAAAAAGAAATCAAAATTAAAAGAAGGCTAAGAGAACAATAAGGAGAACTAGAAGAGAAAAATAAGTAGAAAACTAAAAGGAAGAGAGAGAGATTATAAGCAGCATTTCTTCTTTTTCTGCTTTTCTTTTTCTTTTATTCTTGTTGGAATTTTCTTATGAATATGTATTGAACACATCAAACATGTGTAACTAAAATTTTTGTTTGGTTAACGATGGTTTCAATGCCCTAGACATAACTTTATAATTCATTTTCAGAGTTATTCAACATTATCTATTTAAATTACTTATGTTCTTCCATAAAAATAGATTATGATTCTTATCTTTTGTTTAAGTGTGCAACTAAATAGACATTGATAATTATCTATTGCTAGATTAGGAATCTTGATCCATAATTTCTTATTTTCCTATTCATTATAGCAGTTTATGATCAATGATTATGGTCAAGCTTTTACTGATTGTAATGTCAAACATAACCTAGGTTAAATAATCTAAGCCTTTATGTTAAAGCTTCTATCAACCTATCTTTCTTATCTTAAAGCTTCTATTAACTTAAATTTGCAGAGCTTATTTAGGTTATTCAATAGTTAGGGATTAAATAGAAAGCTTGTTCTATTAAATGACAAGCTAAGGAAAGATTAGGATAGTAGGGCTTGTTTCTATTTACGATTGGTAGTTTTAGGAGATAATTGGAGATAATACTACTATTGATTCACTATTTTTGTTTAGAGGTGGCAATAATTTTTTAACCATACTATTCATCATTATTGTTATTTGTTAGATATAAAACTCAATTTTCTTAAATCTTACTTTTACTTTTAGGTTTTCTTATTTTATTTGCATTTCAATATAATTAATCCCTAATAAAGTTTACTTTGTGTGTTTTTTTTATGAAGTCAGCTTAATTGTTTGGTTATATTATATTAGAATTTTGCATCAATAACTTATAAATTAAGAATAGTCTCTATGGATATAACCCTTACTTACTATTATAGATAAAATAACAGCCATAATTAAGTGTAAGGATTTAAGAGATACGTTATTTAGTGTATCAGGTTCCATCCTTTTACTATTTTCTTACGAATCAAAGTTTATCTATCAAATGAGACAAACAAGGATTCTCATGATAATCTTCATTTCTTTCCTTTATCTATTGCTAGATTAGGAATCTTGATCCATAATTGTCTAATTTTCCTATTCATTGTAGCAGTTTATGATCAATGATTATGGTCAAGCTTTTACTGATTGTAATGTCAAACATAACCTAGGTTAAATAATCTAAGCCTTTATGTTAAAGCTTCTATCAACCTATCTTTCTTATCTTAAAGCTTCTATTAACTTAAATTTGCAGAGCTTATTTAGGTTATTCAATAGTTAGGGATTAAATAGAAAGCTTGTTCTATTAAATGACAAGCTAAGGAAAGATTAGGATAGTAGGGCTTGTTTCTATTTACGATTGGTAGTTTTAGGAGATAATTGGAGATAATACTACTATTGATTCACTATTTTTGTTTAGAGGTGGCAATAATTTTTTAACCATACTATTCATCATTATTGTTATTTGTTAGATATAAAACTCAATTTTCTTAAATCTTACTTTTACTTTTAGGTTTTCTTATTTTATTTGCATTTCAATATAATCAATCCCTATTAAAGTTTACTTTGTGTGTTTTTTCTATGAAGTCAGCTTAATTGTTTGGTTATATTATATTAGAATTTTGCATCAATAACTTATAAATTGAGAATGGTCTCTATGGATATAACCCTTACTTACTATTATAGATAAAATAACAGCCATAATTGAGTGTAAGGATTTAAGAGATACATTATTTAGTGTATCAGGTTCCATCTTTTTACTATTTTCTTTCGAATCAAGGTTCATCTATCAAATGAGACAAATAAGGATTCTCATGATAATCTTCATTTCTTTCCTAATTAGGCTATATAAACACATTTTATTCACTGGGCTACATAATTTGATGCTTTGGTTTTATAAGAAAATCTTTTCTTTCCACAATTTTTCTTTATGGTGATACTTACTCCAAAAAACAAAAAATATTCAAGAAAAAATTCATATTGGCATTTTTTACCCTGAGGTATTAATTTGTCAAATTTATTCATTAAATTTGAATTTTGCATTATATAGTGAAGGTCTAGCTCGTGAAACTTTTTTAGTAAAATTTGCACCAAATTTCAAGTTTTCATTTCATTAATTAATATTTTAAATAATTTTCAGAAATTAGTTTGTTTCCTAAATTTAAATGTATTTCTCGAATTTTTTGGGTTCCAAAATATGGACTTTCTTTTATCTATCAAATTTTCAATGGAATTTTCCCAAGTTTTAAATTTAAAAATTCTTCAAATGCTTCCATTAAATTACCATTAAATTAATTTTTTGAAACTCTAACCCATTTTATGGATTTTCTAATTTCTTTCCAAATATAATTTTTTCCATAAGGTTTTTTCTCGTAAATTTTTACGAATTTAAAATTTTTAATTATTTTTTTCTCACACCTAAAATTTCTTAAAAATTTCTTTTAGTGTTCAACACTTGGAATTCTTATAAAAAAACTTTGTAAATTTTATTTTGGGCAAAATTTCTTTAATGGGCCTAAAACTTTCAAATTTTATTAATAGGCCCAACAAGCCCAATAACCTTGCTAAGCCTTTTTTTATTTTCTACTAAGCCCATTTCATTCTCCACAAGCTCAATAAGCCCATTTGTGATTGTTCCATTTTTTTTCTAGCAAAGCATAATTAGGCCCATTTTGAATTTCAACAACGCCCATTGATTTTTCTCTCTCTAAAATTTTTATTAATTCCTTTAAATTCAAAATTTTCATATGACTATTTAATTGGGCCTTTTATGTGATTAAATTTGTTAATTTATAACCTTTAATTTTTTACAATTTAGTTATTTATCTTTAATTTTTTAAATTCATTTTCATAAAATTTGCAATTATAATTTTTTTAGACCAATATTTTCATAAAGTTATGCATATTTATTTCAATTTTAGAATTTGATAATTCCATTATACAAGAATTAATTTAAGTCAGATTGAATTTTATCATTAAGTTAATATTGTCCAAATTAGATACTTTTTATGCCAAAGGTTCTAGATGATGATTTCATGCATGATGTAATATGTAAAATGACAACAAATATTAATTAAAGCTTATCAAGAAAGCAAGAAAGATAAAAAAAATCTTGAAAAAGTAAAAAAAATCAAAAAATAAAAAAAATAAAAGAAGAAATAAATGGCCATTCATTCAAGAGGGGTTTCATCCTTTCTTGGCCAAACCTCCCCCTTAGAAAAAAGGGAGGGAATGTTTCATTAGAAGGCTTTAGCATCACATAAGGAAAAACACTTAAAAACATTTAAATTTTTTAGGTTTAACAAGCTTTTTAAGGTAATTTCTCTTGTAAAAATTTTAATTTTTGTTCATCTCATGCTTGATTTTTCCTTTTAAAAAGCTTTGTGAATACCTGAGGTCAGGATTTTAATCCATGTTGAAAGTTGAAGTATGAAAGCCATGATCAAAGTTTATTAATTTTGTTATTTTATTTAATTTTTATTGGCAATAAGTTGATTATCATCAAGACAATTTGTGTTTGATGAGAGAAATAATTTACTTTCATGTATATATTGTTATATTATCTTTCTTAATATTTTCATGTGATTTATGTTGCTATGTTCATTATTTATTAAGATTTTCAGCATGTTTAAGCTTGATAAAAATTATGACATGTATTTATATTGATATTCATGAAAATATATGATGAATAAAACTATTTTAGCTGATATAAATGCTGGCTGAATAGACATTTGATGGAATTTTATTTCATGTTTTTATGCGATTTAAGACTATTTTCTAAAGTATAAACTTGCAGGGGCCTAAAAATAATTTTTCCAAAATTTTCAAGGCCTTGGAAAGGTATTTTCATGCTTGGCTGATTCTTACAAAATTGACTGGGTAATTTTTTTATGTTGTTTTGTAATTATGAAAATATAGGGACTAAATTGCAAAGGTTACAAGAGTTTTCTCATGGCCATCCAAGTTTGGTCGAATCCATGTTTAGACTTCTAGAGGTGTTTTTCATGCATTTTAACATGTTTAAATGTGTTTCATGTACTTTTACCTTTTTACGGCCTTTTTATAATTCTAGAAAGTTTAGGAGCCTATTTGTAAAAAGTGAAAAATATTCCAAGGCCAAATGTTCTTAGCATTCTTGTAATTTTTTATATGATTTTTGTCTTGATTTGGATGAGTTTGATGTTTGATTTTATGTTTTAGGTCATGTAGGGACCAAATTGTAAAAATAAAAAATTATTTTTATACCACATAAGTTTGGTTGAATGCTTCATAAGCCTTTAGGGATGTTTTGTATGTGTTTTAAACATGTTTTAATGGATATTGTACATTTTCTAAAACTTTAGAGGTTTTTTTGTAATTTTGTAAAATTTAGAGACTTGCTCGTAAAAAGGTAAAAAATTATTCCAAGGCCAAAAGTGTTTGCTTGCCAACTTTTGATGATTTTGGCATGTTCTCTATGTTAGTTTTTATCTGTTTTATGTTATTTTGTAATGTTTATTTTATGAAAGAACCATTTTGTAAAGTAGGAAAAGTTTGGGGACCATTTAGAAAAATATTGCATATTAGGGTTAAAATGGTCTTTTCATACCTTAAATTACCCATTTAGGGTATTTTGGGCATTTTAAGAGTTTTTTTAGCGTTTTTAGTCGTTTAGGGTAAAAATGTAATTTTAAAAAAATGTAGGGACTTATTAGTGTTTTGTGCATTTTAGGTCTATTTTGATGTTTAAGTTACCCATTTTAAGTAAAATTATCATTTTATACCATTATCGAGTCTTTTAAGGTTACTAGGGTGCTTAACATTGAAGGTACAACTTAGGGGTATTTTAGTAATTTATACTAGAATTGATTCTTTTATGATTATTAAGACTTATATGTCAAAGGTGCATAAGAGGGATAGGTTCATCTTTTTATGATAATATAGAGTTCTTTTGAGTTACTGGGAAAATATAGCGTTGGAGGTAGATCTTAGGGACAATTTAGTAATTTAAATTTGAACCAAGTTCTATGTGATTGCTAGGATATTTTTATGTCAAAGATGCATAGTAGTAATAGGTTCGCTCCGTTATGATAATATCGAGTCATTAGGTTGCTAGGCTGTTTTGACGTTGAAGATATACCTCAGGGACATTTAAGTAAATTACCTTAAAATTGAGTCCTTGAGGGCTATTAGGATACTTCTATGTTGAAGCTATACTTTAAGGAACATTTTGGTCTCTTAGACCAAATCCGAGTCCATAAAGTCTAGTTTTGTACGTATAGTCAAAACTAAGTTTTAGGATAAATTTTATTATTTATTATAAAATTAGATGTTTTTTAAATCAAGACAATGTCTTTGACTTAAAGTAATGCGTGGAATTTCTCCCAACATATGA
>JBBYHM010086760.1:0-43202 GCA_038381775.1 Adansonia rubrostipa | reverse complement strand
AAATTCGGCCCTGAGCTTAGAATTCAAAAATTTTTTGGGCCATGGATAGACCCATAGAACCGAACTAAGATTTTTTTTCGGGCCAGACGAGGCCAAATTCGTGCCCAGCTTAGAATTTAAAATTACGTATAAGTGATTAAATTTAATATAAAATTTAAAAAATGATGTAAACTATACTCAAACCTGAACCCGAACCTGAACCCGAATTGGCCTAAACCCGGATTGGCCCGAACCAAAATTGGCCCGAACCTGAATGGACCCGAACCTGAATGAGGCCGAACTCGAATGAACCTGAACGCGAAAGAACCCGAACCTGAATGGACCCGAACCCGAAAAAACCAGAACCTGAAAAAACTCGAACCCAAAATGACCTGTCCCAAACTCGCCCGAACCTGCCCAATTCCATATCTAGATTTAACAATTTGGTCTTTAATGACTTTGCAATAATCCTTGACTTTATAGCAATGAGGATAAAATCTCAAATTGATTTACTAATATAGATTTGATGTACATCATTCTTAAACGGTTAGATTACTCCCACTGTACATCAAAATCTATTTTTCCTTTTACGTACTTTATTTGTTGATGACAAGTTGTCCACTTAAAACGCTAAGTCAAGGTCCTTACACCAAAAATAACTTAATTTACTCCTTTATTAGAGTAGTTTTTCACCACTAAATAGCATTTTATTCTAGCAGCCTTATTAATCATAATAGTAAAAATTACAAAATGCAAAGAACTATACTTTAATTGAACAAAATACTTTATATTAAAAATGTAAATCCAAACCTTCCTGTGGGTAGAGGTGCATCATGCATATGAATTTACATAACTTTAATGACAAAGCGATAACTTTAAAAATTCCAAAATTAAATAATCCATACCTGAGGGCCTAAGAAAATTAAAACTTTAATATTATATTGTTTTATCCTTTAATCATTTTACAAAATTAATTATTTTTCTGTGGGGTCAAATAACTAATTTCATGGTCTAATACTTTATAGATATCATTTTTTTTTATGTAGTTTTAAATAACTATTATTTTATCTAAATCAATTAACTAAAGATGCTGTGGCTACTCTTAAGTTAATGATTTAGAACTTAATTCTAACATCCAACATATATGCGTAAAACTTATTGCATATCACAAATATATTCTTTATCAATGTTATTTTCTTATAAAGTTATTTAAAGGAAACCTTATTTTAAATAACTATTAATTGTCATCTAAATCAACCAACTCAAGATGCTGTGGCTACTCTTAAGCTAGCAATTTAGAACTTTAATATTGATATTCTTAATTTATGCAGAATTCTTTATTGTATATTAATAATTACAGCGGAATATAATATTAAATTATGTTAACTTATTGCAATTATAGCATAAATAATTATATATTAATGTCATCCTCCATATGTAGTTATTTAAAGAAAATTTTATTTTAAATAACTTCTAATTTAACTAAATCAATTAACTTAAAATGCTATGGCTATTCGTAATCAATTGATTTAGATTCTTTATAATAACATAATATATTTATACCATAAATAATTGCATACATGATTTAATAACTCAAATATATACCAAATAAATTCATGGTATAAAATTTTATTGATATTTACCATATGTAGTTATTTAAAGAAAAATTTCTTATTTTAAATAACTACCAATTTTTCTAAATCATATAACTTAAAATGCTTTAGCTAATGCCAAGCTAGTGATTTAGATCCTTAATAATAAAATCAATTTTTTATGTAGTAAAAATTTACATATTATAACGAAAATTCCAATTGTCATGCTATAACTAATTTAAAAATATCATGACATAATATGTGACATGCACCCTTAAGTCACATAAAAATATTTACAAGATCAAAATGTATTTATTTCATGACATATAGATGTGCACGTTTGCATTGTAATTCCAACAATACTTTATCATACATATATACACACTTAACTTTTAGGTTGAGAGTACGAATTGTTTGGACATTATTTAGGGAGAGTACGTCCTGCTAAATTATTTTGTCATGAAATAAAAATCATAGACAATTTATGTATAAACATATTTATTATTTAATTAAACACTAATATTAAATAATAAATATTTTACGTAACCAAAAAAATTCATAAAAATTACAAAAAAAATTAAAACTCATAAAATATTTGAGTCTGAAAAAGCCAAGACTAGAAAGACCCTAGGACGGTGGCCTATGCGTGTGGGCTTTGACTGGGACAGGCTTTTCTTTTTCCTCCAGCTGGGTTAGGTATTTCCTGACCCATTCGAGTCTATTTGATGTTCCAAGGCCAATTTTTTTGTGTTTTTCGATCAATTTTCACGCAATTAATGACCTAAAATCGTGATTTTATGCTAGATTTACATGACCTATGTATCAATTTTGATCAAAAACATAAAAATCGTCATCAAACATTCAAGATTACTTGAATTCTATGAAACAATATTAGACCCGTTTCAATATACCATAAATTTTTCTTGTTTTAATCATCTTTTCTTTAATCTTAAAGTTCAATAACATATATAGATGATTAAACTATCAAAATCCTTCATCAATCTTGGTTTTTCAAGAATTAATCAAGAATTTTATTAAATTTTAATATACATAATATGTAAGCAAATTTGTGGTACATACGTAAAGTATGTTTCAATATATAAATACAAATTATGAAATTAATCATAGCATGTTAAAATTCAGTTTCATGCTCTTACTATATTTATTATAACTCGTTTATCCTTAATACAGATTATTTAATTATTTATGGCATGAACAATATATGCATAAAAAATTCAATTGTAACGAATCTCACTGGATGATCTGAAGAACAAGGCTAGAAAGCCTAGCTTTGATGCCATATGTAATAATTTAAATAAAAACGTACATCTAGCCATTGTCGATTAAGAACACAATCTCACTCCCAGTACATAAAAATGAACACCCGTATAAGCTTTCTAGTCTATTTCTTTATATCAAGATAATTATCTTATGATGGTGCAGAGGCAATTTATATAAACTAGACTAGGGACCTATACCAAAAAACTAATTAGAGTTGTATCCTACTATCAAAGAATCTATATTTTAATAAGTTATTAAAGTGGAGTTAAACTCTTATCACTAGAGTAGTTAAATTGAATTAGTATTTACTTTATAATATCATTTTAATAATTTGATTTAATTATCTTAGTCTATTTATTATCATGTGAGCCACATAAAGTCTAACATAGAAAAGAAAAAGAATAGTATAATTTAGAGTACTTAAAATAATTAAAATAATGAACATTCAATTTATGATAAAATATTTGAAATTCATGTATTGCAAGTTAAAATATAATAATTGGATCACTTTCTTATTATCAACTTAAACTTTTGGAAAAAACTTATATGCAATTCTTCAAGGGTGTGATTGGATGAAAAATTTTAAATTTTTGAAGAATTTTGAAATACTAGCATTTTAAATTGCATCAATTGAAAATTTTAGCATTTAAATATTTGAAGAATTTTAAAATAACATTCTGATTTATGCATTTTAAAATGCTAGCAATTTAAAAATTTTTAAAATTTTAATCTTCCTGATCTAAACGCACCTATGAGTTTTGTTATTAATATTTTTTTTAGTTTAAAGAAATTGTTTTTTATTAGAAAGAAAATTGGGGTTTTTAAACGAATGGTTTATGAATTAATTGTATGGTTTGATTTCTGTAAATTAATATTTTCTCAATTATTTATTAGTATATTCATTATTTTCATAAATATAAAAATATATATCTGATGGGGACTACTTGCGCATCAAGCACGGCAGGTTCTGGTTAAGTTCAAGAACCAGTTCCCACTAGAAAATATAAATATCTAAATATTTATAAAGCAATACTTTAATAATGCAAAATCAAAACAATCGAATACAAATTTGAAATAGTTCCAATATTGTACAAACAATATATAGAAGAATGGGTTCCCATATCAAAGACAACCGGTTCCAATATTGCATGCCAAAATATATAAGATGAATAAATAATAAATACTTGATTTCGTCAAAGAAGAACATGAACGTCAACAATAGATGGATAAGAATTATATGAATAGTCTGAAATAATATTGTCTTACCAGAAAAATGAAATAGATTGAGTCGAGATAAAATCTCTAATCTTAAGACAATATTTGTTTGCCTCTTGGATGCTCGACAATAACTTAAAACTTGTTTTTAAGCCTATTTAATCATGTTACAATTGATGACACTTATTCATAGCAACTGAGCTAACCAAAAACTACAATAATTTTTTTCAAAAACTAGTGGATCTTTTGTAAACAAAAGAAAATAAAGAGTAATTGAATAGTTTCAGCAAAAACTACTCTTTTAAAACATTGTTAGTTATTCAAAACCAAAGACTTATTTGTCATTGAACCTTTTCGAATAAAAATGTCTTAATCAGACATGGTTGGGTTGGGTTTAAAAAATATTGGACAAATAGACCCCATAAAAATAAACCCCTTTCAACATTTAACCCAAACCCAAACCTAAACCCAAGCTTGAGTTTGGATTAGTTTAGCACGAGCGTCTGTATGGTGGCCCAAGGTTGTGTAGGTCTTAATCCTCATATAAAATTTTAGGTGTCTTTTGAGGCCCAACCCTACCTTAAAACTTAGCCGTTATATAATACATGCATAACCATACAAGTTTCCTACGTGGCATTCCACTATAACCATAAAACATCAATCAACTTCTTTATCTTCAAGTGGGCACTTTGAGATCAATTTTTCATTCACTATGAATATCAATTGTGTAATGTGTTTGTGCATTGTGTATCTACGTATGACAACCCAAACCTAAACCTAAGCCTGAATCCAAATCCATGCTAGACAACTCGAAAGTTACGGGAATAAATTGTTGAGATCCATACTGTCATCGGACCAAGAATGGTGCATATCTCACTGTGCCCCACAAACCGAGCAAAGGCATAAAAAGTAACTGACCACATCGATACAGAAAAGGTTTGTGTGCAAACCAAGTAGACCTCTATGTTATATCTTCAGGGGTCAAATTCTTCAACGCCTTCACCCATTGATTCTTTGTTCCTACATTTGGCAAACTTTTATTAACAAACTCTTGGAGAGGAACGGAATGTGGAAAGTAGGGCTTACCTTTTTTTGCAGCTTTAACCTAGAAAATGGCTTTCGACCCAAATGTATAGTAATAATGCACTCCTAAAAAATCTACTTTATCCTGATTTTCAACATGCATTGAGTGCTCGAACGATTTTCACTAATATGGCAGGAGCGGGATGCATGTGTCTCTTTAATCGATTAAAAAAATCCACAACAGCTACTTTAATGTGCTCGATATCCTGGGAAAGAACACTAATCCGTATATTACCAAGGCAAATGCATTCAGGGCTTCTTTTGTCGCTGATTGTTTCCTGATCTATCATTTTAGATGTTGCCATGAGATAACACTCGTATTACCTTTTATGGTCAATGTATTGAGGTAAAGACTATAGCTGTAAATCAAGAATCTATCCCAATTTCTTTCAAAGACTTCCCAGATTACGCTCTTTACAATAGATAGGTCTTGACTCCAAAAGGCCTAATGTAAGCAAAAATGCAATCTCCTCTATTGTTGGAGTCATATCATACGCATTAAATGAGAAACACCTATATGAAGGGTGTTAAAACTTAATCAAAACGTGGACCAATTGTTCATCCATTGTTATTCTAAGTAAAAAAGGCAATATGCCCATATTTTTTTATGAATCGAGCTTTTTTGCACTACCCCAAATATCACATATCTCAACCAACTCTGACAAATTATTCTGCCTAAAATCCCAATGCATGATTTTTGGTAGTTTTGACATAAAATCTCTTGGTATACAATCCCTCGATTTCTTCTAATTTGATTCTGACTTGATATGAACCTTCTTAAATGTCTTGAAAATTCAAATCTAAAGCAAGTGTCCCTATATGCAAATAAAAAATGCACAAAAAAAGAAAAAGACAAATAAGTTAGTATCCACAAAAAATGATAAATCCAAATAATGATAAAATTTAATGTAAAAAATGATACAAAAATATTATCTAAATAGACACAATAAGTAAAAGGAAAAGAGAGAAAGATATGTTTATCCTTTCATGTGTCTTTAATTTTTTGGTGAAGTCTAGAATAGGGCATGGTTTTAATTGGGAGGTCACTAAGGTACACTATATGAGGTATAGGTTAGACCTTTAAATTGGTTCTTGAATTGCTCCTCGAGCCTTGAACAGGCTAACAAGGTACCCTATCCTTACCTATCACAGGTTTATGTTATAAAGGGTTCAATCTGAGTGTGAGTATCTTCCATGCCTATTACAAGGCTAACAACTTGGGTAGGCATAAGAATTTACACTCGGTAGGCTCTTAATTGGCCTAAACAGAGGTTAGCACTTCAAAAGGATACTCCTCCTAAAATATTAGGTACCTATGCCTTTTTCAGAGATCCAAAAGATAAACTACTGCATACGTGTTCAATGTGTGCCAAAGGATAAACCTTTCTTGTAAAATGTGATCAAAATAAAACCCTATCCTAAATCTTCAAAGAGACACAAAAGCAGATTAAGGCAAAAAGAAAAGTTTTTTTTAGAAATATCGGGAATTATAATTAAATATTTATTGAAACCAAATTAATCAAAATTTATTTAACACATAATTAATTTTAGGCCTGACTCTTTAAATTGTTCCTAGCGGAGTCACCAAGTTGTCGCTACGTAGCCTGAATACGAATCCTGACCAGCCTGACTTAACATGGCGAATATACCCTTTATTCCTATATATATCATTGTTATTTTTTATTTTTAGGGGCCCATATCTTATCATTATTATTATTCTTTATTTCTCGTATCTGGGGATTGAGTTATCAAGATGAATTGCTCTCTCGATTTAACTCACAACAGTCATTATGAAATAACCATTTATTTTAAGAGTCGCAACCAATTTATTTATTAGGTGAAATCAGTCATCTTTCGAAGTTTATGTTTTAAGGGTTAAGAACCCCTAAAAAAACTTAAGGTCCATGTTGATACCAGAGATCATGTGAAAGGATCTAGGAGTCAGTTACAATCAGGAGTAAGGATTGATCCTCTCGTGATACCTAGAAATCAGTACCTTATTAATTATATGTTAATTTAAATTTAATTTTTTTCAATATTAAATATTTAATTGTAATTCCCATGATATTTTATTAAACCCATTTATTATTTTGAGGAAGTCAAGTTTCAATGTTTTAGAAATCTTAATATTAGTCACACCTTCTTGAAAGACTAAACGGATACGAAAGCCTTTTATGATTCTTTTTCGTACTCCATTGGAGAACTTGTGGAATATGAAAGGTTTTATTTTACAAAAATAAAAATCCCAACCTTCAATTTTAAAAGGATGTCTCGTCATTAAAGTAAGCCGTGTAACCCCTTACATATTCTGGTTTGAATTTCATATATTAATTTAATTAGGAGATACTACCTTTATTTTAAAAATATATCTGATTTTATTAAACATATTAATCCTAAGACCCTAAAATGGCCTAATATGATGAACCTTTTCTTAATGTATATTTTTTATATGAAAGTATCCTAGTATTCACTTAAGAGTTGGTTTTAACACAAAGTTACAAAAATGCCCCTAGGATGTACCTTCGACTGAAAGTATCTTGGTTTCTCGTCATTAAAGTAAGCCGTGTAACCCCTTACATATTCTGGTTGGAATTTCATGTATTAATTTAATTAGGAGATACTGCCTTTATTTTAAAAATATATCCAATTTTATTAAACATATTAATCCTAAGACCCTAAAATGGCCTAATATGATGAACCTTTTCTTAATGTATATTTTTGATATGAAAGTATCCTAGTATTCACTTAAGAGTTGGTTTTAACACAAAGTTACAAAAATGCTCCTAGGGTGTACCTTCGACTGAAAGTATCTTGGTTGGCTAAGGACTCGAAAACGATAACTAAGGGGTGTGAATCTATCCTAAATATACACCTTTGCCCTAAAGCAATCCGATGCTTAACTGAGACTCAGCTTGAAGAAATTACTAAAATACCCTTAAGGTATACCTTCAACGTGAAAGTATCTCAGTACCTAACAGACATAAAAATGATATTAAAAGGCTAAAGCAATCCTAAACATTCACCTTTGGCATAAAAGCATCCTGATAAAAAAAATTACCAAAATGCCCTTAGGGTATACCTTCAAAATGAAAGTATCCTGATAACCTTAACAGACACTAATATGATGATAAAGTGACAAACTTATCCTAAATATGCATATTTGGCATAAAAGCAACCCGGTTACTATCTAGGGCTCAATTTTAGGTAAAATTACCAAAGTGCCCTTAGGGCTTACCTTTGACATGAAAGCATCTTGACACCCTAATGGACACTAAAATAATCATAAAATGATGAATTTATCCCAAAGAGGGAATCTAAGCTTCTAAAATTGGCTTAAAAGGCAAAAATTGTAATTAAGTCCTTAAACTTTTAAAAATTTCATTTCGTACCCAACGAAAAATCGAGAGGATGCAAAAGGTTTTAAAACTTTCTATACCCCTACAAAAGGCCATAGAAATAATACATATATTTAAACATTCAGCCCAAAAGATTAAAATTTGCTATTTACTCCGTGAACTCTTTTAAATTTTGTATTTAGGTCCCTAGATGGAAAAAATATCATAAAATATCACAAACACACATAAAAATACATATGAAAAACATAACATATACATCCATAAAGGTTTGGCCAACAACTCGACCTTGAGATTTGTAAACTAATCCCTAAACTTTTTATATTTGCATTTTGACCTCTATATGGAAAATTAACACAAAAAATCATAAAAAATCATCCAACCAGCAAAGAATCAACACAAAAATCATGGCAATACTATGCAAGAAGGTTCGGCCAAGCATTTTTAGCCATAAAACATAATTTTTCATATTTTGCCATTTAGTCCTTAAACTTTTTAAAATTACAAACTGACATCTAAAGTGTTAAAAATACCAAAATCATGTTTTGGAACACACAGAATTAGTTTCATACAGTCCACAAAACTCTCGACCAAACCAAAAATGGCATAAAAAATTTCTCCATATTTTACAATTTAATATTTATATTTTCTAGTATTATAAAATATCTTAAAAAATAAGAAAACATAAAATTATCACAAAAAAAATCATATCCTTGAATGTTGTTTCAGAATTCTGTTAAAGTATTTATTTGTCTACATGCAAAAAAAAAAGTGCTATGGTTTTTCTAAGTATCTTTTAGATTTAAAATGATGTTGACTAGCCCAGTTTGTTACAACATGTTTGCCATATGAGAAGAAAGACATAACTAAAATAGCTGTATGTTTAATTGCAGGTTGTCAATTTACTTTAGGGTTTAACAAAAATTATACCAATAGGATATTTATAAATAATAACATTTTCTTGACCATTAATAGCAAATTAGTTAAAAGCAAGTGATGTAGGTTAACTTTGTTCTCTGAAAGTTTTTTTTTAATTAGTTTTTCATAAAAATACCATGCAAAATATAAATCTGTACAAAACAAGACAAATCCAAAGTCATGCCTAATGATACTATTTTAGGTAAAAAATGGTGGGGAACAAGATGCCGACCCTGAAGATTCAAACTCCTTAGCCAGGCCTTATCTGTGTACTGGCTATGACATCTATCTTGTGCGAGAGCCTTGTACAATGTCAGTTGTTAACAAAACTTTGCTCTCTTCTTGTTTACATTTTACTTATAAATTTGTAAAAAAAAAGTTTTAGATTGAATAAATTGAATATAGCTCTTTAATCTAATTTGAAATTAAGATTAGGAATATTTAATTCCAAACTTCAAAGCCTTGTAATTTTCTATTGATGGATTGCATTTTCTTTGTGGTTGCTTGCTTGCGTCTGGTTAAAAATGCAATGGTTTTGATCAAGGTTTTACTTTGCCTTATATTATCATTTGTTTTCTCATCAAGGGCATGCTTTATTGGTTAAGCATTGTGAATTACCTGGTATATTTTGTGTTTTCTAAATTTTAACCATCTTCTTTTTCCTAAGTCTCTACGAAATACTCATCTTTGTAAGTTGAAAGAAGTTAAATACCTATTTTGGTGAAGATGCTACATAGGTAAAAAAGAAGTTTTCTACCCTAGCCTCTTTGGTTAAACTGCTTAGTATAAGCTTTTTGATTATTTCTTCTTTAGATTATTGAAATCGTCTTAAGGCTAGCTAGTGGCTATGAATACAACTTTGATTTGACCTGTAAATTTGTAATAGGAAATGGTTATTTATGCAAGAGAAAAGCTTTTTGCTGACCATTTCTACTGGCTTCTTCCTTTTAGAAGTGATACCATTACCTAAATTATGAACATTTGGTTTTGTATTTGAAGGTGCGCCATGGCTTTTGTGCATCAAAGAATTAGGTGCATATTTTATGCTCACTAAATCCTGAAACTGAGGCATTGGGAAATGTTCATAGATTATAGGGTGAGAAAAGCTTAAATCATCACTATGTAGTTTTCAGGGTGTCTTGCTTGAACTTGAATTTCCAATAGAAAAATAGCTCGTATGATCTTTCATGCTGACATGTTCAATTTTGTTGTAAAAATTTTGAGAAATTCATTTTTTGTAATAATTTATTTACTGGTATGTTATTTTTCCTTTTGGAGTTTGTAATGCGAATTAATATTTAAACTACAATTGCAACTGCAACTCTAATTAAGCAATGATAATGGTTATTAGTAGATCCAAGTCAATTTTATCTGTATATATTCCACTATTGGCAGTGGCATTGGATATTGGCATCCTAACCAAATACCTTCTTTTTTTTTTAAGTTTTTTTTCTCCAACTACTTTTATTCTTTTATCTTTCTAAAATTTGGGGGTTTACATAAATACTCTAACTGAAATGAATCAAAAGGAATTTCTTTATCCAAGATAACGAATGCTTTCTGTTGTAAAACCGAAACAAAATGTGGTAGTTTGTTTGTGTTGGAAATCAATGTTTATTTATTTAACTATGTATCAAGATACTATTAAAAGTAGGCTAGATTCCTGTCCATACATGTATGTTTGTTACTACAATACTCAAACTCAGTATTCAGTCAATATTAGAAGCCTATTCAGTATATTGTTTTCATGATTGTGCAATAAAAACACATTATTTTCATTTAGACACATAATATTGATACTTTACTTTTCCCAGAAAGGCTTTTATTCCTATCATTTTTTTATAATCAAAGTTCATCCTTTAAATGAATCAATGATTTATTCTCATAATAATTCCATTATTTTCATTATTGTGCAACAAAAGCATGTTTTCATCATTAGGATACATGATATTAATGCTTTAGTTTCTCAAGAAAAGCTTTTCTTCCCATCATTTTGTTTAAAATCAAAGTCTGTCTCTTATGAGACAAACATTGATTGTCATAATAATCTCCATTATTTTCATGATTGGGCTACATAGATACATTCTCCTAATTGAGATACATGATATTGATGCTTTAATTTAAAAAAAAAACTTTTTTTCCTATGATTTTTTTTAGAATCAAAATTTGTCTTTAAAATGAGACAAACATTAATTCTTATAATAATCTCTATTGTTTTCATGATTAGGCAACAAAAGCACATTTTCCTCATTAGCACTCCCAATATAGATGCTTAAGTTTCCTTAGAAAAGCTTTTATTCCCATCATATTCATTAGAAGCAAAATTCATCCTTTAAATGATTTGATTATGGATTCCTATTATAATCTGCATTATTTTCATAATTGAGCAGTAATAATAGTTGTTAGTAGACCCATCTACATCTGTTCCATTATTGGCAATGGCACTAAGTATGGACATGCCTGATGTTGTAACATGTCGAATTGCTATTTTATTTTTGGTATTTGAACGAGAATTAAATAGTTATCATGAAACCACTAAAAGACTTGGAGTCACCACCAATCTATTTTGACTAGGTGAGATTGGTCATCTATAGGAGTTTATTTTTTGAGGGTTATGAAACCCTCATAAATGAGTTTATCTTTTAAAGGTTATGAAACCCTTATAAACAAACTTCTAAGTTTGCATATTAACCCCAAATTCATATGGAAAGGGTTTGGGAGTTAGTTACAGTAGAGCAAGACATGTCTCTTCTGTGATACTTGTAAAAACAATACCTATTAATCATGTGTTATTCTAAATCTTGATTAAATTTGGTTTTAATTTTTTAATACTTAATTATAATTCCTATATTTGAAATTATTTAAAATTAATATTATTTTTTCAGTTCCAATTAAATCAGGTTTCAGTTAATTTTGAAAATCAAAATAATTTTTATACCATTCTAGAAAGCTAAAGGATTACAAAAGTTTTATTTCCTGAGAAAATCAAAAATTCCAATTTACTTGTTTAGAAAAGGTATTCATTTGTTTAAAATAATTGACAAGGTGACTTCCATATACTAGAAGCACACCTATGGACTATTTTAACTTTTGGATGCTACCTCAAATTTTATTTAAAACTCATATTCTAGTTGATAATATCCACAAGATTTTTAACATAATAATACCTAAAAGACTTTAAAGAACATACATTGACACAAAAATTCTAGCTTAATCCTAAAGTGATAAAATCTCTTAAATGACCGTAGATTATGTCAACTATCCTAAATGGACTTGAAGTGCATGGCAAATACTAAATGGTCCCTAGATTATCATAATAACCTATGTGGCCCTAAAATGAAAGGGAATTGCCAAAAGGTCCCTAATGTACATGCAATAGCCTAAGGAACCTAAAATGCATGGAAATGTTAGAATGGTGCTAAAATGGAAGGAATTGCATAATAGTTCGTTAAACATAGGAAATGACTAAAATGATCTTAAAATGTGTAAAATTGCATAAAAGTTACTAAAACATGAAAATGATAAAATAGTCTTTTTTATGATTCTGCACCTTATTGAGATAGATGATGTTGATGCTTTGGTTTCTCAAAAAAAGCTTTTCATTCCATTATTTTCCTTAGAATCAAAGTTAATCCGCCAAAAGAGATGAACATGGAATATTGTAATAATCTCCACTCCTTTTGCCATTAGGCACCATAAACATATTCTCCTTATTGGGATCCATGATATTAATGCTTTGGTTTCTCAAGAAAGGATTTTCATCAAATGTTTTCCTTAGAATCAAATTTTATCCATCAAAAGAGATAGACATGGATTCTTGTAAGAATCCTTATTTTTTTTGTTTATACACTATAAACATGTTCTCATTGGCATACATGATATTGATGCTTGGGTTTTTCAAGAAAAGTTTTTCTTTTCTTCATTTTCCTTGTAATCAAAGTTCATCTGTCAAAGAGACGAACATGGATTCTTGTAATAATCTCCATTCTTTTTATGAGTAGGCACGGTAAACACGTTCTCCTCCTTGGGATACATAATATTGATGTTTTGGTTTCTTAAGAAAAGCTTTTCCTTCCATAATTTTCCTTAGAATCAATATTCGTCCACCAAAAAATATGAAAATAGATTCTTGTAATTATCTCTATTCTTTTCGTGAATGGGTGCAATAATTATGTTCATCTCATTAGGATAAAGTTATTGGTGCTTGGGTTTCTCTAGAAAAGTTTCTTCCATAATTTCCTTAGAATTAAAGTTTGTCCATCAAAGGAGATGAACATTGATTCTTGTAATAATCTTTATTCTTTTTTTGATTACGCACAGTGACATGTTTATTGGGATACATGATATTGAGGCTTAGGATTCTCAGGAAAAGCATTTCTTTTCACCATTTTCCCTAGAATCAAAGATCATCTACAAAAACAGACGAACATGAATTCTCATATTTATCTTCATTCTTCTTATGACTAAGTGTAATAAACATTTTCTCCTTATTGGGATACATGATTCTAAATCTTAGGTTTTTCAAGAAAAGCTTTCCCTTCCACCAATTTCCTTAGAACCAAAGCTCGTCCGTCAAAAGAGACGATCATGGATTCTTGTAATAATTATATTCTTTTTGTGATTAGGCACTATAAACATATTCTTCTTATTGGGATACATGACATTAATGCTTGGGCTTCTCAAGAAAAACTTTTCTTTCCACCATTTTTTTTAAATCAAAGTTCATCCGTCAAAAAAGATGAACATGATTCTTGTAAAAAACTATATATTTTTTTTATGATTGGGCACCATAAAGCGTTCTGCTTTTTGGCATACATGATGTTGACACTTTTGCTTCCACTATTTTCCTTAGAATCAATGTTCGTCCACCAAAAGAGACCAATGTGGATTCTGGTAATTATCTAAATTCTTTTCTTGATTGGGCACTATAAACATGTTCTTTTCAGTATGATATATGATATTGATACTTGAGTTTCTCAAGAAAAGCTTTTTTTCCATCATTTTCCATAGAATCAATGTTCATCCATCAAAAGAGATGAACATGGACTCTCGTAATAATCTTCATTCTTTTGTGATTGGGCACCATAAACTCATTATCCTTATTGGGATACATAACGTTGATGCTTTGGTTTTTGCAGAAAAGCATTTCCTTCCACCATTTACCTTAGAATCAAAGTTCTTCCACCAAAAGAAACGCAAATGGATTCTCCTGATTGTCTTCTTTTTTTTATGATTGGGCACCATAAACTTTTTCTCTTCATTAGGATACATGATATTGATGCTTGGGTTTCTCAAGAAAAACCTTTCCTTCTATCAATTTCCATAGAATCAAAGTTCTTCCATCAAAATAGATGAACATGGATTCTTATAGTAATCTCTAATCATTTTGTGATAGGCTTTGTAAAGATGTTTTTCTTGATTGGGATACATGATATTAATGCTTGGTTTCTCAAGAAATTTTTTCACTACTTTTCTTAGAATCATACTTTGTCCATCCAAAGAAGTGAACAAAGATTTTTGTAATAATCTCCATCCTTATTGTATTCTGCGCCTTAAAAATGTTCTCTGTACTAGAATACATGATATGGATGCTTTGGTTTCTTAAGAAAAGTTTTTCCTTCCACCATTTTTCTTAGAATCAAAGTTCATCTGCCAAAAGAGATGAACATGGATATTGTAATAATCTCCATTCCTTAGGCGATTGGGCTATAAGCCCATTCTCCTTATTATGATACATGATATTGATGCTTTAGTTTATCAAGAAAGGCTTTTCTTACCACCATTTTTCTTATAATCAAATTTCATCTGTTAAAAGAGATAGACATGGATTCTTGTAAGAATCCTTATTTTTTCTTTGATTGTGCACCATAAGCACATTTTCCTCATTGGCGTACATGATAACGATGGTTGGGTTTCTCAAGAAAATCTTTTTTTCCTCCATTTTCTTTGGAATCAAAGTTCATCCGTCAAAGAGACGAACATGGATTTTGTAAAAATCCATATTTTTTTGTGATTGGGCAGTATAAACAAGTTCTCCTCATTGGGATATATGATATTGATGCTTTGGCTTTTAAAGAAAAATTTTTGTTTCCATAATTTTCCTTAGAATCGATGTTCTTTCGCTAAAAGAGATGAGAATAGATTCTCGTAATTATCTCCATTTATTTCATGAATAGGCACCATAATTATGTTCTCATTAGGATACATGATATTGATACTTGGGTTTCTCAAGAAAAGCTTCTCCTTCCACCTATTTCCTTAGAATTAAAGTTCGTCTGTCAAGGAAGACGGACATGGATTCTTAAAATAATCTTTATTTTTTTTTTGTGATTAGGCACCATAAACACGTTCTCCTCACTGGAATGCATGATATTGAAGCTTAGGATTCTCAAGAAAAGCTTTTTTTCCAACATTTTCCTTAGGATGAAAGTTCATCTGCAAAAAAGGATGAACATGGACTCTCATAATTATCTTTATTATTTTTATGAGTGGGTGCCACAAACATTTTCTCTTCATTGGGATACTTGATACTAAAGCTTGGGTTTCTTAAGAAAAACTTTTCCTTCCACTAATTTCATTAGAACCAAAGCTCGTACGTCAAAAGAGATGACCATGGATTTTTGTAATAATCTCTATTGTTTTTATGGTTGGGCATTACAAACACATTCTGCTTATTAGGATATATGATATTCATGCTTGGGCTTCTTAAGAAAAGCTTTTCTTTTCGCCATTTTTCATAAAATTAAAGTTTATCCATCAAATAAGACAACTATGGATTCTTGTAGAAAACTCCATTCCTTTTGTGATTGAGCAGCATAAAAGCATTTCTCATTTTTAGGATACATGATATTGATGCTCTAGTTTCTGAAAAAAAAATTTTCTTTCCACAATTTCCCTTCGAATCAATGTTCATTTGCCAAAAGAGATGGGAATAGGTTCTTATAATTATATCTATTCATTTCATGAATAGGTACCATAATTATGTTCTTCTCATTAGGATACATGATACTAATGCTTGAATTTTTCAAGAAAACTTTTCCTTCCACCTATTTCCTTAGAAACAAAGTTTGTCTATCAGAAGAGATGAACAATAATTCTCATAATTATCTCCATTCTTTCTAGAATTGGGCGAAATAAACATTTTCTCCTCTTTAGGATACAAGATATTAAAGCTTGTATCTCTCAAGAAAAACTTTTCTATCATTTTTTTCCTTGGAATTAAAATTTGTCTGTCAAAAGAGATAAACATAGATTCTGGTAATAATCTCTATCATTTTTTTGATTTTATGCCATAAACATGTTTTCCTTATGATATTTACGCATTCGTTTCTCAAAAAAGCTTTTCTTTCCACCAATTTCTTTAACACTAAAGCTTGTTCATAAAAAAAAGACAGTGGATTCTTGTCATAATTTCTAATCTTTTTGTGATTGGGCACCATAAACATGTTCTTCTCATTGGGATACATGATATTGCTTGGGTTTCCCAAGAAAAATTTTTCTTTCGACCATTTTTCTTAGAATCAACTTCATCCGCAAAAAGAGATGAACATCGATTTTTGAAATAACTCCATTGTTTTTATGATTGGGTACCATAAAAATATTTTTTTTCATTGGGATACATGATATTGATGCCTTGGTTCCTCAAGAAATGCTTTTCCTTTCACTATTTTCCTTAGAATCAAAGTTAATAATCTCTATTCCTTCCATGATTTCTTCTTATTGGGATACATGATATTGATGCTTGAGTTTCTCAAGAAAAGCTTTATTTCCTTAGAATCAAAATCTTTTGTCAAAAGAGTCGAACATGGATTCTCGTAATTGCCTCAATCTTTTTTGTTATTGGGCATCATAAATACATTTTTCGTACTAGAATACATGATGTTTATGCTTAGGTTTCTCAAAAAAAGTTTTTTTTCCACCATTTTTCTTAGAATCAAAGTTCATCCTACGAAAGAGACAAACATAGATTCTCCTAATAATCTCTATTTTTTTCAAAATTTAGGCATAAAAACACGTTCATCACATAGGATACATGATACTAAAGCTTGTATTTCTCAAGAAAAGTTTTTCTTTCTGCAGTTTTCCTTAGAATCAAAGTTAGTCCATCAAATGAGTAGTACATGGATTCTTATAATAATCTCTCTTTTTTTCTTATTTTGCGTCATAAATTCATTATTAGGTACATGATATTGATGCTTTCATTTCTCAAGAAAAAGCTTTTTCTTCCATTAATTTCCTTAAAACCAAAGCTCATTTATCAAAAGAGATAACCATGGATTCTTGTAATAATCTCCATTTTTTAAATGATTGGGCACCATAAACACGTTCTTCTCATCGGGATACATGATATTAATGCTTGGTACTCTTAAGAAAAGCTTTTTCTTCCACCATTTTCCTTCGAATTAAAGTTTATCTTCGAAAAGATAAACATGGATTCTTGTAATAAGCTTCATTCTTTTTGTCATTGGGCATATAAAAATGTTCTTCTCACTGGGATACATGATACTTATGCTTTGGTTTCTTAAGAAAAGCTTTTCCTTCCACCATTTTCTTTAGATTCAAAGTTCATCCATCAAAAGAGACGAACATGGATTCCTATAATAATCTCCATTCTTTTTGTGATTAGTTTTCATAAAAATGTTTTTCTTATTGGGATACATGATATTGATGCTTTAGTTTCTCAAGATAAAGTTTTCTTCCACCCTTTGTCCTTAGAATCGCTGTTTCTCTGCAAAATATATGAACATGGATTCCCATAATTATCCCATTCCTGTTGTAATTAGGCTCTACAAACATTTTCTCCTTATTGGGATATATGATAATTATGCTTGAATTTCGAAAAGCTTTTATGTCCACTATTTTCTTTAGAATCAAAGTTCGTATATTAAAAGAAATGAACATGGATTCTTGTAATAATCTCCATTCTTTTTGTGTACTGTAAACATGTACTCATATGATATTGATGCTTTGGTTTCTAAAGAAAAGCTTTTCCTTTTACTATTTTTCTGAGAATCAAAGTTTTATATCAATAGAGATAAACATTGATTCTTCTAGCAATATCCATTCTTTTTGTGATTAGGCACCATAATCATGTTTTCTTTATTAGGATACATGATATTGATGCTTTTATTTTTTTAAAAAAGCTTTACGTTCCATCATTATCCTTAGAATCAAAGTTTATTTGCCAAAAGAGATAAACATGAATTCTCATAATTATTTCCTTTCTCTTCATGATTAGGCTAAATAAACATGTTCTCCTCATTAGGATACATGATGTTGATTCTTGGGTTTTTAGAGAAAAGCTTTTTTTTTTCTCACTATTTTCCTTAGAATCAAAGATCATTCCTAAAAAAAGACGAATTTAGATTCTTGAAATAATCTCCATTCTTTTGTGATTGGGCTCCATAGATATGTTCTCCACATTGGGATGCATGATATTGATGCTTTTCGTTCTACCATTTTCCTTAAAATGAAAGGTCATCCATTAAAAGAGACAAACATGGATTCTTGGAATAATCTTTATTCTTTTTATAAGTAGATGCCATAAACATGTTTTTCATTAGGATACATGATATTGAAGCTTCAGTTTCTCAAGAAAAGCTTTTTCTTCTACCATTTTCCTTAGAATCAAAGCTAGTCCACTGAAAGAAGTGAACATGGATTCTCATAATTATCTCTATTCTTTTTTATGATTAGGCACCATAAACATATTCTTCTCATTGGGACACAATGTATTGATGCTTTGGTTTCTCAAGAAATGCATTTTCTTCGACCATTTTCCTTAAAATCAAAGTTTATCTGGCAAAGGAGATGAACATGGATTATTATAATAGTCATCATTCTTTTTGTGACTGGGTACCACAAACACGTTCTCCTTTTAGGGATAAATGATATTGACGCTTTGGTTTCTTAAGGAAAGCTTTTCTTTCCACCATTTTTTTTAGAATCAAAGTTCGTTCGTCAAAAGAGACAAAACATGGATTATCATAATTATGTTCATTTTTCTCATAATCGAGCACTATAAACACATTTTTCTTATTGGGATACATGAAATTAATGATTTGGTTATTCAAGAAAAGTTTTCCTTCCCTATTTTTCTAAGAATCAAAGTTTATTTGCTAAAAGTGATAAACAAGGATTCTCGTAATCATCTCTATTTTTTTTCTGATTGGGCTCTACAAACATGTTCTTCTCACCAGGATACATGACATTGATGTTTTTGTTTCTCAAGAAAATTTTTTTCCTTCCACCAATTTTTTTAAAGTCAACGCTTGTCCATCAAAAGAGATAGCCATGGATTCTTGTAATAATCTATGTTTTTTTATGATTGGGCACTACAAACATATTCTCCTAATTGGGATACATGATATTTATGCTTGGTTCTCTTAAGAGAAGCTTTTCCTTCCACCATTTTCCTTTGAAACAAAGTTCATCCATTGAATGAGATGAACATGGATACTTGTCATGAACTCCATTCTTTTTGTGATTGAGTAGCATAAAAATGTTTTTCTCATTAGGATATGTGATACTGATGCTTTGGTTTCTCAAGAAAAGCTTTTCCTTCAACCATTTTTTTAGATTCAAAAATTTATTCGTTAAAAGTGATAAACATGAATTCTTGCAATAAGCTCCATTTTTTTTGTGATTGGTCTCCATAATAACACTATCTTTATTAGGATGCATGATATTGATGCTTTGGTTTCTCAAGATAAGGTTTTCCTTCACTAATTTCCTTAGAATCGATGTTTCTCTACAATGAACATGGATTCCCATAATTATCCCATTCTTGTTATGATTAAGCCATACAAACATTTTCTCCTTCATGGGATACATGATCATTATGCTTGAGTTTCTCAAGAAAAGCTTTTCTTTTCACCATTTTCTTTAGAATCAAAGTTCATATGTTAAAAGAGATGAACATGGATTCTTATATTAATCTCTATTCTTTTTGTGACTGGGCACCATAAACATGTACTCCTCATTGGGATATATGATATTGATGCTTTGGTTTCTAAAGAAAAGTTTTTCCTTCCACTGTTTTCCTTTGAATCAATGTTTTTCCATTAATAGAGATGAACATGGATTCTTCTATTAATATCCATTTTTTATTGTTGGGCCTATAAACACATTTTCCTTATTCAAATACATGATATTTATGCTTTGGTTTCTTAAAAGAAGCTTTTTGTTCCATCATTATCCTTAGAATCAAAGTTTGTCTGCCGAAAGAGACAAACATGAATTCTCATAATTATCTTTTTTCTCTTTACAATTAGGAAAAATAAACATGTTCTCCTCATTAGGATACATGGTATTGATTCTTAGGTTTATGAAGAAAAGCATTTCTTTCCACTATTTTTCTTAGAATCAAAGATAGTCCATAAAAAGGACGAATATAGATTCTTTACATAATCTCTATTCACTTTGTGAATGGGCTCTACAAACATGTTCTCCTTATTAGGATACATGATATTGATGCTTTACTTTCTTAACAAATGCTTTTCCTTCTATTATTTTCCTAAGAATCAAAGTTCATCTGTTAAAAGAGATGAACACGGATTCTTGTAATAAGTTTTATTCTTTTTATGAATGGATGCCATAAACACATTTTCCTCATTAGGATACATGATACTGAAGCTTTAGTTTCTCAAGAAAAGTTTTTTTTGCCATTTTCATTAGAATCAAAACTTATCTGCCAAAAGAGATGAACATGGATCTCATAATTATCTCTAGTCTTTTTAATGATTGGGCACCATAAACACATTCTTCTAATTGAGATACAAAGTATTGATGCTTTGGTTTCTCAAGAAACTTATTTCCTTCCACCATTTTCCTTAGAATCAAAGTTTATCAGGCAAAAGAGGTGAACCTCATTTTACGATATTTTTTCTTTAATACGGCCCATAAGCATTTTGGACCTTTTCGAAAAAAAATTTTTTGTTTGGTGCCTTGTTGCCTAATAGTGCTTAGTGACATTGCACCTAGCAGTCGTCCCCAATTTATTTTTTATTTTTTGATTCTAAATCTTTCACATGCCACAAGTTAGCCTAGGTAAAATGAGGCATTTACATTTTGCACCATTTTTCTTAGAATCAAAATTCATCTGTCAAAAGAGACAAACATAGATTCTTATAATAATCTCTATTCTTTGTATGATTGGCACTATAAACATGTTCTCTTCATTGGGATACATGATATTAATGCTTGGGTTTCTTAAGAAAAGCTTTTCTTTCCCTTATTTTCTCAAAATCAAAGTTTATCCATCAAAAGAGGCAAACATGGATTCTTGTAATAATCCCCATTCCTTCTCTGATTATGCATCATAAAAATGTTCTCTTTATTGAGATACAAGGTATTGATGCTGGGATTTCTTAAGAAAAGCTTTTCTTTTCACCATTTTCCTTAAAATTAAAGTTCATCCATCAAAATAGATAAATATGGATTCTTGTAATAATATTTATTCTTTTAGTGATTGGGCACCACAAACATATTCTCTTAATTGGGATACATAATATTAATGCTTTGGTGTCTGAAGAAAAGCTTTTCCATCGGCCATTCCCTAGAATTAGAGTTGTCTTTCAAAAGAAACAAACATTGATTCTTGTAATAATCTATTTTTTTATGATTGGGAACCCTCAACACATTCTCCTTATTAAGATACTTGATATTGATGCTAGGATTCTAAAGGAAAGCTTTTCTATCCACTATTTTCTTTAGAATCAAATTTCACCTGTCAAAATAGATATAAATGGATTCTTGTGATAACCTTTGTTCTTTTTGTAATTAGGCACCATAAACACATTTTTCTCATTGGATACATGATATTGATGCATTAGTTTCTCAAGAAATGTTTTTCTTCCAACATTTTCCTAGAATGAAAGTTTGTCTATCAAAAGTGACGAGCTTGGATTCTTGCAATAATCTCCATCCCTTTTGTGATTTTATGCCATAAACATATTCTCTTTTTTGGGATACATGATATTGATGCATTGGTTTCTTATGAAAAACATTTCCTTCCACATTTTGCTTAGAATCAAAATTTTTCGACCAAAAGAGATGAAGATGGATTCTCGTAAGTATATCCATTCTTTTCATCATTAGGTAAAATAAACATGTTCTTCTCGTTAGGATACATGATATTGATGTTTGGGTTTCTCAGGGAAAGCTTTTCTTTGAATTATTTTTCTTAGAATCAAAGTTCATCCATCAAAAGGTATAAATAAGGATTCTTGTAGTAATTACCATTCTTTTCATGATTACGTACCATAAAAATAAGGATTCTTGTAGTAATTACCATTCTTTTCATGATTACGTACCATAAACACATTCTTTTCATTAGGTACATCATATTGCTACTTTGGTTTTTCAAGAAAAGCTTTTCCTTCCACTATTTTCTCAAAAGTGACAAACATGGATTCTTGTCATAGACTTTGCTCTCCTTTTGATTGGGCACCACAAACACGTTCTTCTCTTTGGGATACATAACATTAATGCTTTGGTTTCATATGAAATACTTTTCATCCACTGTTTTCCTCAAAATCAAAGTTTATCTATTGAAAAAGATGAATGTGGATTCTCGTAATTATCTATATTTCTTTCATGATAGGCAAAATAAACATGTTTTCCTCATTGGGATGCATGATATTGATGATTGGGCTTATCAAGGATAGCTTTTATTTTGACCATTTTCCTTAGAATCAAAGTATATCCATAAAAAAACATGGACTCTTGTAATAATTTTCATTTTTTTCGTGATTGGCACCATAAATATCTTCTTCATTAGGGTGCATGATATTAATGCTTTAGTTTTTGAAGAAAAGCTTTTCTTTCCACTATATCCTTTAAAATCAAAGTTTATTCGTTAAAAGTGATGAACATTGATTCTTTTAATAATTTTCATTTTTTTGTGATTAGGCATTATAAACATTCTACTCGTTAGGATACATGACATTGATACTTCAGTTCTTTTCTTTCCACCATTTTCCTTAGAGTCAAAGTTTATCTGCCAAAAAAGATGAACATGGATTCTTAAAATTATCTCTATTCTTTTCGTGATTGGTCACAATAAGCATGTTCCTTTTATTGGGATATGTGATATTGATGCCTGGGCTTTTTAAGAAAGGCTTTACCTTCCACCATTTTCTTTAAATCAAAGTTCATTCATTAAAAGAGATGAACATAGATTCTTGTAATAATCTTCATTCTTTTTTGAATTAGAATAGTAAACACGTTTTCCACATTATGATACATGATATTGATGCTTGAGATTCTCAAGAAAAGCTTTTCTTTCCACTTTTTTTCCTTAGAATCAAAGTTAATCCATAAAAAAAGACGAACATGGATTCTTGCAATAATGTTCATTCTTTTTGTGATTGGGCACCATAAACATGTTCTCCTCATTGGATACACTATATTGATGCATTGGTTTCTTAAAAAGAGCTTTTTCTTCCACCATTTTTCTTAGAATCAAAGCCATCCATCCAAAATAACAAACATGGATTCTTGTAATTTACTCCATTCTTATTGTGATTAGATACAATAAACACATTCTCCTAATTAGGATACTTGATATCAATGCTTGAGATTCTCAAGAAAAGCTTTTCTTTTCACTATTTTCCTTACAATTATAGTTCGTTTGTCAAAAGAGAGGAACATGGATTCTTGAAATAGTCTTCATTTTTTTTATGAATGGGCACCATAAACATGTTATCCTTAATTGGATACATGATATCAAAATGTTGGTTTCTCCAAAAACACTCTTCCTTCTACCATTTGCCTTAGAATCAAAGTTTGTTCATCAAAAGTAAAGACATGGATTCTTTTAATAATCTCCATATTTTTTTTTCTGATTTTGCACTATCGACTCATTCTCCTTTCTAGGATACATCATATAGATGCTTTGGTTTCTCAAGAAAATCTTTTCCTTTCATCATTTTTCTTAGAATCAAAGTTCATCTACCAAAAAGGATAAACATGGATTATTAGAATAATCTCCATTCTTGTTGTGTTTGGGAACTATAAACATATTCTCCTCATTGGGATACTTGATATTGATGCTTTGGTTTCTTAAGAAAAGGTTTTCCTTCCTCCATTTTCCTTAGAATCAAAGTTTGTCTGCTAAAAGAGACAAATAGGGATTTTCATAATTATCTCCATTCATTTCATGATTAGATATCGTAAACATGTTCTCTTCATTGGAATACATGATATTGATGCTTGAGATTCTCAAGAAAGCTTTTCTTGCCATAATTTTCCTTAAAATTGAAATTCTTTTATCAAAAGAGATGAACATTGATTCATGTAATAATTTTTTTTTTAGCGATTGGGTGCTGTAAATGCATTCCCCTAATTAGGATACAGGATATTGGGGCTTTGGTAAAAAGGCTTTTTCTTTAGTCATTTTCCTTATAACTATAAGGCTAACATGGATTCTTACAATAATCTCCAATATTCTTGTGATTAGGCTCCATAAACACATTCTTCTCATTAGGATTTATGATATTAGTGCTTAGGTTTCTTAGGAAAAGGTTTTTCTGTTGCTGTTTTCCTTAGAATCAAAGTTCGTTCGTCAAAAGCGATAAACATAGATTCTTGTAATAATCTCTATTTTTTTTAGATTGGGCACTATAAACACGTTCTCCACATTCGGATGCATGACATTGATGCTTTTCTTTCTTAAGAAAAACATTTCCTTCCACCATTTTCCTTAGAATCAATGTTCGTCTACCAAAAGAGATGAACATGGATTCTTATAATTATCTATATTTTTTTCGTGATTGGTCGTAATAAACTTGTTTTTCTTATTGGGATATGTGATATTGATGCTTAAGCTTCTCAAAAAAAGCTTTTCTTCCATCATTTTCCTTAGAATCAAAGTTCCTCTGTCCAAAGAATCACACAATGGATTCTTGTAATAATCATCATTCTTTTTGTGATCCAAAACCATAACCATATTTTTCTCACTGGGATACATAATATTGATACTTTAGTTTAATAAGAAAAGTATTTCCTTATAGTACTCTCCATTTTTTTTGTGATTGGGCACCGTAAAAACATTCTCCTTATTGGGATACATGACATTGATGCTTTAGTTTCACAAGAAAAGCATTTCCCTCTACCATTTTCCTTAGAATTAAAGTTCGTATACCAAAAGAGAAGATCATGGATTCTCGTAATTATATCCATTCTATTCATTATTGGGCAAAATAGACATGTTCTCCTTATTGGGATACATGATATTGATGCTTGGGTTTCTCAAAGAAAGCTTTTCTTTTCACCATTTTCTTTAGAATTAAAGTTCATCTGTCAAAAGAGACAAAGATGGATTCTTGTAATAGTTTTCATTATTTTTGTGATTAGGCACCATAAACAAACATTCTCTTCTTTGAGATACATGACATTAATGGCTTGGTTTTTGAAGAAAGCTTTTCTTTCCATCATTTTCCTTAAAATCAAAGTTCATCTGTAAAAAATGACAAGCACTTATTCTTGTAATACTCATCGTTCATTTCGTGATTAGGCATCATAAACACGTTTTTCTCACTAGGATACATGACATTGATGCTTTGGTTTATCAAGAAAAGCAACTCCTTCTACTATTTTCCAAAGAATCAATGTTCGTTTGCTAAAATATACAAATGGATTCTCGTAATTATCTCTATTTTTGATTGGGGAAAATAAGCAAGCTCTCCTCACTGAGATACATGATATCGATGCTTAGGTTTCACAAGAAAAGATTTTCCTTTCACCATTTTTCTTAGAATCAAAGCTCGTCTGTCGAAAGTGACGAACATGGATTCTTATAGTAATCTTATTCTTTTTTTGATTGGGCTCTACAAACACATATTCCTTTTTAGAATACATGATATTGATGCTTTGGTGTCTCAAGAAAAGCTTTCATTTCTATTATTTTCCTTGGAAACAAAGTTTGTCTGCCGAAAAAGATGAACATTGATTCTTGGAATTATCTGTATTCTTTTTATGATAAGGCAAAATAAATATGTTTTTCTCATCGGGATACATGATATTGATGGTTGTGTTTCTCAAAGAAAGTTTTTTTTCCATCATTTTCCTTAGATTAAAGTTTATCCATCAAAAGAGAAGAACATGGATTCTTATAATAATCTTCATTCTTTTTATGGCTGGGCACCATAAACACGTTCTTCTTATTGGCGTACATGAAATTAATGCTGTGATTTCTCAAGAAAAGTATTTTCTTCCACCATTTTCCTTAGAATCAAAGTTCGTCCACTAAAAGAGACAAATATAAATTCTCATAATTATCTCCATTTCCATAAAGCACTTTAAATTATGTAAATGCATGAAAACAAAAAAAAATAGTTAATAAATTCATGTAATAGAAATAATGAATAGCAAGGCATAACTAGCAAATAAGAATTTCAAATGCTGAAATAAGGTGAGAGGTGTTCTTTCAAGTGTTCTAAATGTGGGTTATTGACTTAAAAATTGGTAGGCATGACTATATCTTATGGTAGGCTTTTTAAAGGTTGTCTATATATCGGGTTTAGGATAGTTGATCGATCTAAAAGGGTCCCATATTGCTTCTTAACTTCATGCATAAAGGATAAGTAAGGCACCCCAATCCTCGTCCATTATAGGCTCTAACTGGAAAAAGTTTCAATTTGAGTGAAAGTATTTCCTTCGACTATGCAGAGCTTATTACCTCATGAAGATTTAAGTAATTTACTCTCTAAGAGTGTTTCGCTAGCCTGTACGAAGGTTATTACCCCTTAAAAGAGTAGTTACTTCACCTTTTTAAAAGGACGAGTGCGGGTATAAGGCTTATGTTATGCAAGTGTGTTATGTATAAGAGAACAACAAACCTTTGACTCAAACAAAAGAAATACCTACAAAATAAACTAAAAAATGAATAAAAGGTTAAAACATTAGAAAACCAATGATTACAAATAAATTGAGCTAAGACCAATTTTTAAAACCAAGGATAACATAAGACTAATCTATGACCATACTCTCTAATTTCCCCAATGAAGTCATCAAGCTGTCATAACGTGCCAAATACGAATTTAGGATGCTAGAATTAATTTACAGAGTCGCCACTAATATTCTTATTTAGGTGTAATTAGTCACTTATATGATTTATCCCTTTTAATATAATCTTGAGTTTGACAAAAGTAATTAAAAAAGATAGATCTTAGTCTGTTTACCTGAACAAGGTTTAGGACTTTTGTTACGTTTGAAAAGAATCGACAACCCACAACACCTCTAAGATAAGACCTAATTAATCTCCTAAATTAGTCTTAACTAAGGGGCCTTATTTTACCCTAAATTTATTTATTTTAATTAGATCATCTTATGCTAAATAAATGAAATAAAATAATAATATATAAAAAATACTTGACACAAAATCAAAATAATTAATAATGTCAATTAAATCAAACCTAAAAACAATAATGAAAACATTAGTAATCATATATAAATTTAAAAAAATAAAACATAAATATAAGAAGGAAAAAAAATGAACAAAACCTTAAATGATGTCATTATCAATGGTCAAGGGGTGTGCTTTCATGTATAAACATATTTTTAATTTCAGTTTTTGTCTTTGCAACAAAAATTGATTTTCTTTCAATTTTTTTTTCTATTCACCGTCTATCGATGATAATTTTTAAATATAACGCCAAAAAATCACGACCTCAGAAGTCAATATCAGAAACTCCAACCTCGTCAAAAAGGCACCGAAAAGAATTCCAACTGCACCGAAGAAAGCAGTAAAAATATCAGAACAATCCAAAAGAAAATTCTTATTACGCCCTTTTTACAATCTTTAAATAAGTCACTCCAAAACCCAAAACAACAAATTCTCAATCTGAAAAAAATAAGAACAAGAATGAATCTATCAATTTCTGTTGCCTCACTTTTGTGTATTGATTGCGTGTTAAAAAATTAAAAGTAGACTCCTCAAAAATTATTAGAGTCCGAAATTAGCTTGCTGATACACACTTTCTATCAGCTTTAGTCAACGTAGGCCGTTAGATGAAAATTGATTCATCTAAGTCGTTCAAATGATTGAAATGAAAAAAATGAAAAAAAAAAAAAAAAACCTTCAATAACCGGTACAATCAGTCAAAGGAAGATGAGAAGCATATGTTCACCAAAATTGTAGCTAGAACTGACGATTCTCGACAAAGGAGGAAGGAAAGGTGTAGAGTTATCAAATTAATCAACTTGATTGAAGTTTTCACCGAAAATTGTGGTCTCCTTGGATAGGGGATGCAACAGAACCGATTTCCCATTTCCTCACCATATAATCCATCCATTCTAATATTATTCAGGCCTCCTGGAGTGCCTTGATGCTGTGAATATGAATCTTGATGCCTTGCAAAAGATTGTAAGGTTCCTTCTTGAATCTGGTATCAAGAAGATTGTCTTGGGTTGACACCAATACTTGGAAAGAGGACCTCTTTGGAGGAGTCAGTTTATACAATCTGGATCCTCTCCATTGAGTTTCAGTAATTTCGTGGAGTCTCAAGCAAAGTGTTTGCTTCAGCGCAATCCAAATAGAGGTTTCCATGTGGAAAAGAGGCAGTCTTCACTTGTTCTTTGCCAGCGGAGAAGGGAGCTAGTTGCTGCTTCAGTTTGAGGTACTGAGGAGTGGAGTTTTTGGATATTGGTTCTATCAATTCAACTTTGCTGCAAAGATGCTTCATAACTTACTGCTTTTAGTTTCTGGTTTTTTTTCGTTGCTTGAAATTTTTGTTGCCTGTGGTTCTCTTAAGCTAATTGTGTATGGTAGCCTTAGGCCTACTGTTTCCAATTAAGAAACCAAACATTTTAGCAACTGTATGTCTTTGTACAGCTTACTTCAAATATGGGTATTAACTATTTTGGTTCTTTGTCCTTCAAGTTGCGATTGTTTGTTATACACGTAATAACGTATAGGGGAACTTATCAGTCTTTTAATTGCTTGATCAAATCATCAACTCTTTTATATTCTAAAGTCAAATTGAATGAATTGTGGTTGCAAGAACTATGAATGATTCGTGTTAATCAAGGGTATAGCTGTTCTACTTTTTAATCAACTCTATCCGCAACTCTGTTATGCGGAGAAATTATTTTCCCATAATAACAGTACATATTTTTTACAGGTCTCATGTTAATTTGTGTTGAATGTTGCACTAAGGAACTGACACTGTTTTTTACAAACTGCATTTGTGTAAAGTTTTTTTTGGTTGGAAAATCCACAACTGAAAAAGTGAAAAGTAAGCTTGTAAGAGATCTTTCTTTGTAGCTTTTCGAATTAGATAATCTTTTTGACATTCTTGATGACCATAATTATTAAGGTGATAAGGAGTATTTAGCTCGATTTTTTTGTTGACAAGGGCCAAGATTTATTGCTAATAGGCTTGAGGATGTTGGCATTGATCATGAACCAAGTTCATAGGTTGAAGGCACCAAATGCCTAAATTCCCTCAGATTCATGCATTCGCAGAAGTTTATTAAATAATTCATGCTTTATTGAAGTTTTTTTTCATGAGGATGTCTGCTAGGGGTGGTTGCAATAGATAATTAACTTAATTAAATTCAAAAGGCATTCCTATTTCATTAGCATAAGATAATTAAATTCAAAGGCTATTTGAACTTTGGTGGCAGTTTTCTAAATTTGCATGCTCCAAAGGAAAACGACTCTACATTTTTACTATATCAACTATTAAGATACCCAAGGATTGATAAAGCAGAAGAAGAATTTTCTAATGTAGTCGCCATTGTTAAGATATAATTTTTTAAAAATATTTATTTCAATGGCTAGTGCCACTTTATATTACTGCTCCAATGTTTTATAATATGGTACTTACAACAAAATTAATAGTTGACAAAAGATTTCAGCTATAAAAGGCATCCTTAATGTTGCGGCTATTAAAGCTCTTGGTTTTAGTGAAAATAGAAAAGCTCTCCTTCAAAATATTACCATTCTGACTAGTATGTAAATTATTGTCGATTCTTTTTTAAATTATTGAAACATTACATTATGTCTTTTAGTGTTTGTTTCTATATCTAAACTATGGGTGCCAAGGTCCATGCTACTGATTTGGGTTTGTTAGTCGAGAACACCTCAGTCGAGCAGCTTGGTATGGCCAGGAAAGTGATCATTACCAAGGATTCAACTCAATTAATTCCTGAGGGTGCTTTAAAGGATGAGATACAAGCTAGGGTGGCACAATTAAAAAAAGAGCTAGCTGAGACAAATTCTGTCTATGACTTGGAAAATTTGCAGAAAGTACTACCAAACTATCGGGTGGTGTCGTTGTCATTAAAGTGAGCGTTGCAACAGCGACTGCACTTGAAATCACAAGCTGTATATTGAAAATGCCCAGAATGCTACATTTGCTACTGTAGAGGAAAGAATTATGCTTGGTGGTTGCACTGCATTAGTTCATCTCTCAACTTGTGTTCTTGCAATTAAGGAGAAACTTGAAGATGTGGATGAGCGCCTAGGAGCCGACATTGTGCAGAAGGTACACTCGTTGATGATTTGCTGTCTAAATGATCATGGAATTTGGTTCGACTATCTTGGAAACTCCATTTTATTAGGAGGACTATATAAGGAGATGTCATAAATGTGAACTTGCAATCAATGCGAACCAGATCAATTTTTAAAACTATACTGGTTAGTTATATTTCCATGCAGGCTCTAGTTGCACGACCCACACTTATAGCCCAAGATGCCAGAGTGGAAGGTGATGTGGTGCTTGAGAAAGTGAAGAGTAATGAGTGAGAGATCGGTTACAATGCCATGATAGAGGAAGTATGAAAACCTACTGGAGGCTAGAGTTATTAACCCAGCAAAAGTGCAAGAGATGCACTGCAAAATATATCTTCAGATGCAGGAATGCTTACGACTTAGGCCATTATTGAGAAACCTAAGCTTAAGGCTCCAGCTGTTGCTTCTCCTCAGGGTCTTATTATTTAATCACCTAGGATTTAGGATTTCTTTTATGAAGAGCAATATTCTTGTGGTAAATCATTAGAAAATGCCAGATTTATTAAGGTGTTGTGCTTTTCTCTTGTATGGATTAATAATAGATTACATAACTGAGGCAATGTAACCTTAGGAATCTTTGAACAATGTTTCGATATTGCATAAAAAAATTTCTCACCATTATGATGTGTGTAATACCAACTGCAGTCTTCGGTTTGCACGGAAATATTCTAATGATCCATATATCCTCTACTTTAGTTTGCACCAAGAATTCAAGTTCTTTGCATGTAATTGTTGAAAAAAATTAATATATGTACGTAATCTGATGATGTTTATATGAAATAAATTACATACAAATATTACCATCAAAGATTCTTTATACAAATGCATCAATATAACAAAAATTACACATAAACATTGTATAAATTGTAATATTTATGTTTATTATCATAATTTTAATTGTAATTTTTACTAACTTATAGAAAATATATATTTTATCATAAAATTAATTTTTTATTAATATAATATAATTATTGTTAGTATACCTAAATAAATTATTTAAATAAAAACATATGAAAAATTTTTTCACTTCAAAAATTACTTAAAAAAATTAATTTCCTACATATATAATATATTGAATAAAAATAAAAAATAATTTTGAGAAAATTATAATTAATTTTCTTAAAAGAATATTTTACATAATCATTATAGATTTGATAATTTTTTTATGTAAAACTTGTAATGTTTATATGTAATCTGGTAATGTTTATATATAGCAAATTATATACAAACATTATCTTCAAAGATTCTTTACCAACTAATCATAAAATTAATTTTTTTCTTAATATAATATAATTATTATTGGTATACCCAAATAAAGTATTAAACTAAAAAAATATAATTCTTTTTCACTGCCAAAATTACTACAAAAATTAATTTCCTATATATATAATATTTAATAAAAATAAAAAATAATTTGAGAAAAATATAATTAATTTTTTTAAGAGAATATTTTACATACATAAATTACATATTTGGTAATGTTACTATAATATTTTTATGTAATCCGGTGATATTTGTATTAACAAATTACATACAAATATTATCTTCAAAGATCTTTTACAAATATATATCCCTCATAACACATATTACATTCAAACATTATCTTCACTCTAATGTTATATGTAATTTTTTTAATCTTTAGTTGTAATTCTTACTAACTAATAAAAAGTATATATTTTATGATAAAATTATTTTTTAATATCATATAATTATTAGTAATATACCTAAATAAATTATTAAAATAAAAAAAATATGAATTTTTTTCACTTAGAAAATTACTTAGAAAATTAATTTCCTACATATATAATATATTTAAAAAAATAAAAATTAATTTTGAGAAAATTATTGTTAATTTTCTTCAAAGAATATTTTGCATAGATAAATTACAGCCACGTTAATATTTTTATGTAAAACTGTAATATTTGTATATAATTCGATAATATTTGTATATAATTTGTTACATACAAATATTACCTTCAAATATTTTTTGCATAAATATATTACCTATAAATATTTTATTTTACATAAATAAATTGCAGCCACGTTAATATTTTATGTAAAACTATAATATTTGTATATAATTCGGTAATATTTGTATATAATTTGTTACATACAAATATTACCTTCAAATATTTTTTGCACAAATACATTACCTATAAATATATATATATATGTGTGTGTGTTTGTGTAAATGTAATAACAAATATGTAACACATATTTTTATTACATATGATAATAAACTTATGCTATAAATAATATAATTTATGCAATTATTATATTTTATTTATTACTACTATTACATTCGCTAATATGTTTATGTAACTTACAAAATTTTATGTAAATATAATAAATTTAGATTTTACAACTTTTATTATCTTTTATGTAATATACAATGTATGTATGTAATTGTAAGAAAAAATATTTATTACTTATTTATTTTACTTGTGATAATAAATATATATTATAGATAATATAATTTATATACTTATAATACTTTTTGTAATAGTACTTCTTATTACCTAGTGATAATATATTTATGTAGCTTACAAAATTTTTATGTAAATGTAATAAATTTATTTATTAAAACCTTTATTATCTTTTATCATAATTTATGTACGTAAATAATGTATATGAGTAATTATAAAAAAAGTTTAACATTTATTTATATTACCTATGATGATTTACTTATGTAATAGATAATATAATTTATATAATCATATGTTTTATGTAATACTATTTTCAATTACCTAATTGTAATATATTTTGTAACTTACAAAATTTTTATATAAATATAATAAATTTGTGTATTACAACTTTTATTATCTTTTATCATAATTTATATATATAAATAATATATATGTGTAATTTTAATAAAAATATATAATAATAAGTTATATTACAAATAATATAATTTATATAACTATAATATTTAACGATAATTTTGACTTTTTGTCAATTATAAAGATTCATGTAATTTGTAATATATTTATGTAATTCTAATAATTTTATGTATTTTTATATAATAATATATGTAAAAAAAGTCAAAAAAAATATTGCAATCTGTTTAACCGATTGCAACCAAAGCTTACCAAAACATTAAAATAAGAAATGCACCCTAAAAGCCTTTTTTTTTTTTTTTTTGAAATTTCAACTTTTTAATATTTTTATTTTTTGAGTTTTTCTTTTTTTTCAAATATTTTAAAATTAGAATTAAAACTAATTAAAGCTGAAACTAAGGTTTAAATTTAAATTATAATCAAAATTAAGATCAAACAGAATGGGTGTCTACAAATTCATCAGCCAGTCAGATTCTACAATCCTTAATCAAAAAGCAACAATTAGGCTATGTTTAGTTTAGCTGAATCTCCATTCAATTCAAGGCTTATGCAATGGGTTACAATGAAACACTTGTTTAGTTCAAAATTACACATGGAATGGCCTATTGCATTTCAAGGATTATTACAGGCAAAGGCTGAATAGCTATTTAACACTCCACCTGCTGAATCAGTATTCAACTCCATCGATAATAGCTTCTTTTTCTTTTTAATTAGCCTATCCTCCTCCCCTACCTAAGAGCTGATTTCATTTTTTTTTTGTTCATTTTCCTCAACACTTGTTAGACTTGCATCTTTTTTGAACAAACCCTAGGTATTTACTTACAAGTTACAAAGAAACAACCATGAAGGCAATTTTTGTTATAAGCCTTAGCTGGGTTTGTTTCCAGCATCTAATCTGTGCTCCGATCCGAATCAATTTTAGTTGCCTAATATCATCGTAATTCATAGCTCTTTCTTATTTTTTTCTTTAGACAGGAAAAAGAGTAAAGTGAAATGAAAAGCCTATCAATCTTGAGTGTTAGGCAATTGATCTATAGATCTAATGCGTTAAAAACTTATATGTATTACTTTGTTTCTTTTAGATCTCTATCATTTCTTTTATTGGATCTAAAATGTTTATTTTCTACTTTTTTTTCCTAAACCTAATTTTTTGTGTTTCTAATTTCTACTTTTGAGATTTGTCCAGTAAATTAAAAATATATGATCGATTTTCAAACTTTAATCTACTGGGTTGCTATTTTATTTGCTGATTAATCCTTTTTGTCAATCCATGTATGTAGCTTATATGGAAAAGAATTAGTTGGGTATTTCCAAAAAAGTAGTATATGGTTATTTCTTCTTGTTTTGTAGGTCATTATTGAAAGATATTCAAAAACATATTATATGATAATATGTAGATGCTTCATTTGATAAAATGTGATAAACTAGTTATCTTATCTTCTTGCTGCACAGTTTATTAAAGATAACCCTAGCTTATATTTTTAGATTTAGGACAATGTTGCTATTTTATTGACCATTGTGTGCTTGAGTTTGTTAATTATTTTTTTATTGCTGTAATTTGATAATTTTGTTTAATAAATACCACTATCTAATTTAAGTTAAAATAATAATGATGATGGTGATGATGATGATGTTGATAATTGATGATGACGATAATGATCATAAATGATAATGATAATGATAATAATTTTCATTAGGTAACAAATGAATTTAGCATCATGAAAATTACTCTGATTTGGATATGAGTACTTCCAAAAATAACACAAGTGTAGCATCTTTATTTTTTACTAATTTATACTATTATCGGTTTGGATTTACAATGGTCAAACTCTCTTTTAATTCACACTAGACAACAATTGATTGACTAGTCATATGTTTTTTTATCTCAAGTAAAACAAATCTTTTACTCTAAATATTTGAATGATAAGGCATGGTATGTTGTACTTCCTAACATACCTAGAGATTTGTTTGATATAGGTAATGCATGTCGAGATAATGTCGAATAAAATGTTGAATGCTTGCCTTTCGCCAATTAAAACTTGGATGGGAATATCCATGGTACTAGTACAAAAGTTCAGTGGGTTCATGAAGATGTTGATGAACATTTATGAATCTTGATGAATAAAGTAAATTGAGTCAGATTATTATATCACGATTGATTTATTATATATACTTTATATTTTTGGCATTTTACTGTATAATAGATATTGCATTTTGCTATGAGTAATACTAATGTTACTAGTTTAAAATTGTTGCAAATAATATGCTGAGGAGAAGATTGAAAGGTTTGAATATTGTTCACACCGGTTCAAAACTAAAGCTTATTGACACTTTGGTTGCATCTTTTTCGACAATCCTAGATATGCCTTTAGGAAATGCAACTACATAAAATGCAGTTTATACTAATTTAAATGTAGGCATTATGAAATGCCATAGAAGTTCTTGCTTGTGTTAATTGTCTAAGCAGTTACTAATTTTATTTAACTTTTTATTATGGTTGATAATACTGGGCAACGTACAACTCGATATCACACTACTTTAAAAGAGTTATGGGAGCTATCTCTTGATAAACTCATTGTTTTCTCTAAAACCAGTGAATAACCAGCCAATTGGTCCGAAAGTATAAGTATCGGCTAACCTTCTGGGCATGATTACTCGAAACGGTTGGGAGGTGCCAATCCATTATGAATCATGACATGAAGTGCCAAAAAGTGACAAGCTTAAGGTTTTGAATTTGTTGAGGTATCAATTTAAATTCTTTGACATTATTTTAGATGCATTACCTCGAGTATTTTGTTTTTTTAATCAAAACTAACTTTGTAAACTTTTTCATTTCAGCAACTATTTGCTTTGAATATTCCATTTTAAACTTTTGATATAAAATGCATGAGCAAGAGATATCAAACTAATGAGGATGAAATAAGGCATTTTTGCACATCCAATGAGCATTAATGCATCTAAATCCTACTACCACAACAAAAAGCCACCATAATGCATGATAATCTTAAAAGGGTTATAGAAACATAGAGAGCTCACTACAATGATGAAGGTGCTGAAAAACAGAAAATGAAAATGATAAAGTGAGAAACTATACCAACAAAACTCCAATTTTCAACCAACAGTTGGAGCAACAAAGATAGCTTGAATTTCCCTCTCTTCCTTGTTGTTAACAAGTAAGAAAAAGAGAGAAATAATGAGGTTTTGGTTCTGGTATGGATAAGAGTTATTTTTCGAGTGTGTAGTGGTTGAAAGTAAATGTTTTGGGGTTGTTTTTGGGTGGTGGGTGAAGAGCTATGGGATTTTGCTTTCTTGGTGTGTGAATGTGTTTTTGGAAGTGTAAATGAGCTAGAATCTAACCCTTTTTCTGCTGAGATAGAAGTGGTCCATTCATACCAGCCTTTTAGATCCAAATTGGAGGTGTTTTTGGCCATTTCTCAATGGGGGACAAGGTGATGTAAGCATGATGGCTATAGGGTGGTTGTAGGAAGCAACTTGCTGCCGATGTGATGTGCATAGAGTGGCTGGATTAAATGCTAAAATGCTTTTCCAGCAAATAGGGTGACTAATGGTGATATTGGTTGACAAGCTAAAGAGTAGGGTGATCATGCGATGTTGACCCTTTTTTTATCCAATTTAGACTTCAAAAATGATGTTATGATTAATTCAAAAGTCTAAATTCGTAATCTGATATATGTTTTAATCTTTCCTTATGCAAAGAAATGAGTTAAAATTGAGTTTTGGATCAATGGTGGATGAGTAAAAAATGCTCGGACCGTGAAAATGGCCTGCATGTATCGATACATTGCAAAATGTATCGATACATTTGGTCCAAAAACCTTGTGTGTATCGATACAATGAACATTGTATCGATACAATGATCAATGTATCGATACTATGAACCATTGTATCGATATTATGAACCACTGTATCGATACATTCCTTTACAGAATGCATGTTTTGGTCCTGGCATGGTCTGGTATCGATACATGAGATCCTGTATCGATATAGAGGCTTATGTATCGATACATCTACATGTTCTATCGATATAAATGGGGAGATTTCAAATTTTTAGCACGTTGGAGCATTGTATCAATACATGAGAACCATGTATCGATACATTCAAGTAAAATTATGAATTTTCTCATATCTTCTGTCCCCGGATACCTTAGACTACGTCATTTGATGCCACATCTTTGCATTTACCTTTGATATAATCCCTAGGCCTTTTTGACATCCTTAAAATACTTTTTTTCCAGGTGACAGATCGTTGCCCCCTCTTACGTCCATGCTCTAAATTGCTAAAAATTAGCTCGGACAAAATAAGGTGTCTACAATAGTCAATCATGTCAGTAACATGAAAGAAAACCATGTGTTATTTTAATTAGTAATTAGTATGCATTTAATTGATAGTATAACTTCCTTATCCCCATCTATTGGTTTAGTGGCATACACTAGCAGTTTATGTATGTGTCATAATGATTTAATTTAATCATTTAAATATCTTGATATCATATATGTAACCTATTACATTTATATTTTTTAGGGAAAGATAAGTTGAAGAATGTGAAGAAAGTAAAGTTCCAAAGGAGCTAAGTTCAAAAGTGATCCTTAATGAAATTCTTGGGACTAAATCAAGTCATGTTCATGGGAAAGGTTCAAGGCATAAGGGTATTAGAAAAGGCATAGTGTCCACTTTCACTTTGAGTCGGTTACTCGATTACAAACTATAATAGTTTAGTTAACTGATCAACTAAAGGATAATCGAGTTCAAGTGAAGGATAATCCAGCTCTCCTGAAAAATAACCAAGAGAAGATGGCATGAATAGTTACAAGGATAAGTCCAAGCTCAAAATTGCTTTCAAGTTCATATTTATAATTTTTCTTAATTTATTTAGTTGTGATTAAATTTATAATGAACTTCATTTAATGATTTTTTTGTTGATTTGTTACAATAGAAGAGAAGATAATATTAAAGGTTAGATAGAGTTGAATTCGTCAAATACCTTCATCAAAGTTTAAGAATAGCTTATTCTTTTGTTTGTATTTTGAAAGGAAAAATCAGTCATTTGAGCATTAACATCTTCAAGAAGAAAACATCTCCTGAAGTTATTTCAAACTTTTCTATGTTCAACATTTTGTTGGTTTTGTGTTTCTTTTTGGCTTTTCTTGTTATTGTTAGAAGACGGATTATGTTGTATGTTTTGATGGGGTTGATTTGATTACAATTACAAGTTTTACTTTTTGGTCTTGCTAACTGGTGGAGATGGTAAGTTAGGTGTTACTTTGGTGAGCTGATGAGAGGAAGGTTTGTTGGTCTTCAAGAAAGTTTGAGTATCTTTTTTATATAATTATGATTACTGTAGTTAGGAGTGAGGCCAAAGGGGTTGCTTGTTTTCAAATGGAAAGAAGATTAGAGTCTAGATCACTTTCCTATTATAGTGGATGCCTAACATATTAATGACCCTTAGTTGCGAATTTTGTAGATTTGGATAATGGAGGGCCCTTATGGTTGATATTCATAATGGGAAATTTATGCTTGTTCGTTGGATGATAACACGTGGTTTTATGACATTTCAACAACTTTGCTTCTGAAAAAAAGATTCTTTCTGCATCTTTCTTTCACATAGATGATATAACAACTCTTCTTCTGTACTTGCAATTAAGAACTTTGCTTCCTTCTTAGCAGGACCTTTTTTCTCTTTTTTTTTTCTTTTTTTTTTTCAATGTGCAAAGTGATGTTGGGTAATGAATTTAGCTATCAATTTGATCTCTTAAAGGGTCCCATCTATATTTTAAGTGTGACTAAACAGATAAGGTACTTTTGAACTTTGGTGGCATGCATGGGTTGGTTTTAAATGATATTTCAACTTTTAACATGGACCCTACATTTTCTCATTTATTGATTTGGGTTGCATATATGTTGCATAAATGGATTATCAGTCTGACTTTTTGGATTTTGCTTTTTATACGTGCAAGAAATGAAGGGTATGAAAGGGAAAGCCAATATAGAGTTTGAAAATCAGTGCCTATAGCAACCATTATCTAATTATAAATTTTCGTTTGTCGGTCAAGGGATGTTACTTTCAAGACGGAGAAAAACTCAAAATTGAAATTGAAATTGAAACAGAAATAGAAATTGAAATTGAAAATCTATGGTGAGAATATATTCTTCCTATTTGTGTACAAGGCAAATGATTTATGTTTTTGTTTTCTGTTCGTTTAAGGTATAACTGATTCTTTTTTGAACTAGGGAAACAATGCGAGAAAGGATCGACTTAATTTGATAGGTACCCTTTACCTTATTATTTCTAAATTTAATTCTCTGCTTATAGGCGATGTGATGGAATGATGGTGTGGCTGTGAGAATTAGAGGGGTTGATCAAGTTGCATGTCAGTCGTTATACAAAACTAGAATGCAAGAACTAGAAGGAATGATGAAGCTGGCTTCTTTGTTTGCGGAGTCTGCAATAATTTTGCTTTCTAATTTCAGATTTTGTTTGAATTTGTAAGATACGGGTTATACTTGATCACCTGAACATTTCGAAATATAATTTTGTAATCAATAGAAAATGATTTTTAATATTTTAATTTTAATATAATTTAATTTTGTAGCTTTATAAAATTTAATTCATTTTTATTATCTTATTATTTTAAATGAAGATAAATATTTTTCTTCTTTATGGATTTGTATTATTAGATTTAAATTTATAATAATGCGTTGCTAAATAAAAATAAAAATTCAGATTTGGATGGTAACTATAAGACCCCTATCCTATATCGGGAGTCTTTGAGAATCTATTATAGTATATAAGTGGAGACTTAAGCTTATACTTATGAGATATTTTTTGAAGGATAAAACCTTGAGGCCCAGTGGTTTTATAATGACTTTAAGTGAGCAAAATAATCATAGATTTTAAAATTCTAAAATTTAATTTTTTTTTAATTTTTGTAAAACTTTTTTGGCCAAAATAGAATATTTTTAATTAATAATAGTATTAATCTCAATTTTACTAATTTAAGTAAAATTTTACATATTTAAATATATATTTATGAAATTATCTTTATTTTACTTGATTTTCAAAAAATTCTATTTATTTATATATTTATTGTAAAAAATATGAAAATTATTTAGGAGTTAATTATATTTTCATGAAGTTCACATTAATACTAATTTTATGTTTTAATTTATAGTTTTTTTTTCAATTTTACATAGTTTTAAATATTTTATTATTAAGAAAGTCTTAATTTGTTAAGAAGGTTGCCACACTACCCAAAATCTTCGAATGACCAACGAAAAGTTGTATGTTATTAAATTTATATTTTTGTTAAATTTTGACTTTTAAATATATATATATATATATATTCTTAATATGTAAGATATTAGAAGAATTGTGTGATTTGTGACCTAAGTGTTAGTTTAGCGAATTAGATAAGTGACTCAATATTTCTTCAATATTTATTTTAAAAAAATCAAACCTTAATATTTTTACATCATATATGCAAAAATATGTTATTTTGTCCCATGTTTTAGTAAATTGAGTTAAGCATGAAATCTATAGTTTTAGATTTGGATTTAGAGACTTTGTGCTATTTATCCATATTGTTATCCATATTGCTATAATTCTACTAAATGGTTTATTTGAAATATAGACATATGTGCATGAGAAATATTTTGTATATAAAATGTGTTTGTTTTTAAATACAATAAATGTACATATTACATTATGGGTAATCTAATTTTCCTATTTCGGATGCTCTTTTGATATGCTATGCCTATAACTTACCAATGAAGGTTAATTGTTGGCCATGTCGACAAGTACTTTGTGATTAAGAACCAATTTTAAACCGTACTACTAGTTAAGAATAGTTATTTTTGTATTAAACTATGCTACCATTTTTGGCATCTTACTTATTATAAACATTAGTTAACTCCTTTCTATATTAAATGCATTTTGAAGATTTGGATTTGTCTACTTTGTGTTGGGTTTGACGAGGATGTCAAACTTTAAAACGGGAGGTGTAACACCTTAATCCCACAATAGGGAACTGTGAAGGATATGCTTGATATATATGTAGAGACTTACACCTATACTTGCGAGGTGTCTTTTGTGGACAAAATTGTGAGGCCCATGGGCCAAAGTGGACAATATCTCGCAGTTTGGGTACGGGTCTTCACAAATAGTATTAGAGCTCAATCACCGCCTGGTAGGAGCTAAGTGTTACATCGTGGGGCCACCTCTAGAATCCTATGGGAGCATTGCTATATAGTGGGAGCTACCTCTAGAATTCAATACCTAGTGTGATCCTAGTTCAGTTCTGTGTTGGGCTTGACAAAGACGTCAAGCTTTAAACAAGGGAAGTTTGTAACACCTCCATCCCACATCAAGAGTCTTCAAGGATCTGCTATAATATATAAGTAAAAACTTTAGCCTATACTGCAAGGCGCTTTTTTAAGGATAAAACCGTGAGGTCCAATAGATTAAAACGGACAATACCTTACAAGTTAGGTGCAAGTTTCTACATGAAGGACACTAGTTGTCTCCTTAGATATTAAGGATGTCAAATGTCTTAAAAAAGGAATACGAGATAAATCTTTGGGCATGACATTTTTCATTATTCTAAATTGGAGACAACATCCATCCTTAAAAATAAATTTTATATTTTCAACACATTATTTTTGTGAACAATAGTTGTCTCTAAACATGTTCATTTAGAGAAAAAAAGTTCTTAAATATTTTGGTTTTTTTATGAATTTTGGGACAATATTTGTCCCTAAAGCTTTGAAAACTTTTAAAAACAATTTTAAAAAATGATGGTTGGAGATGGTTTAAATCTTCTCTAAACATTTTAAGGATGATTTGCAAGAGTTTATAGACGATTTTCAATCAACCCCAACCTTTAAAATTTTTTATGTTTGTACATTAGCTGACTCTCTCACTTCTAATTTTGAAATAATGAAAATTAACTTTTTTATATGGGTAAAATATAAAGTTAGCCTTTGTATTATGCTTTGTATCAATGATGTCATGACACATAGCAAAAATGCTACATAATCAAAAGGAAAATTTTAAAAATTCAATAAATAAAAATTGTATAGAAAACCAAATAGGTACTAAAAATTATTAAAAAAAAAAGAAAATTTCAAAATTATAAAAAAATAAAAATTCAGAAAAGTATATAAAAATCAAAATCAAAATCAAAATCAAAATGTTTTTTAATTCAAAATTCTTAGAAAATCAAAAAGTTTTTAAATTTTTCTAAAATTCCCGAAAGAAATTATAAAATTATAAAATATATAAGAAAACAAAGGAAGTTTTCAAAAATAATTTTTTAAAAAATTAAAAATAGATAAAAATAAAAAGAGGAAAATAAAAAAGGAAGAAGAATCGAGTAAAAAGAAAGAAGCAAAAAGAGAACAAGAGGCACC
>JBBYHM010086655.1:0-43231 GCA_038381775.1 Adansonia rubrostipa | reverse complement strand
GGTAGAAAAATCAATACAATTGGCCTATACACATATAAATGAAAAAAACCTTTTCCTATTATTGGGTTTATCACCGCTTGAACAAATCATGTTTATTTAGTCTTTTCCCCATTCTTGATCCCCAAAAACATCCTAAGAAGGGCAACTATAAACACCTATTTTGTCTGAGCTTCTTCCTCAATAGACCTAAAATCTTTGAGACCAAGAACTTAGCGACCACTTGGTGGGGTTGACTTCTTTCAGGTGGACTAAACAATTTCAAAACCTTTTTAGTTATGATTAAATGGCTGTATGCGCAAGTGACAGAAAAAAGGCAATTTTAAGTGCCATAAAAAACAAATCTCAAATAAAAAAGATGAATATTTAGGTAAGAAATTAGTATATAAATTTATTCTTTTGAAATCTTAAAATTCATCTTTGCAGATATTATCACAGTCAAATTTTTCATTTTAGAATTTTTTTGAGATTTTTTCGTGAAATTTTGGGAATTAACTGTTGTATATTTTTACTAATAATTGTATTGTGTTTATGCCAATGCTCACTCTTAAAAATAAAAAAATATTCAAGGAAAAAATTATATTGGCATTTTATACCAAAAGGTGTCAAGTTATTAATTTTAGTACTTCAATTTGTATTTTTCACAATACCATGAGTTTCATGCTTGTAAACTTTTTTTGATAAAATTTTCACCTTATTGCAAGATTTCATCTTTATTATTTTTAATGATTAATACTTTAAGCAATGTGTTGAACTTAATTCATTTTCATAAATTTCAACGTATTTTTGAAAAACTTTTAGTTCTGAAATAAGAACTTTTTCTTATCTATAAAATTTTTTAGAGTTTAGAATTATAAATATTTTATATATTTTGATAAAATAACTCAGATCAAGCTTTTTTGAATTCTAATTCATTTTTATGAAATATAATTTTCATCTGTAAGGATTTTTACTCCTAAAATTTTACGTTTAAAATATTTAGTTACCTTTTTCTTTCACATAAAATTTTTCAAAAAAATCCTTTTGAAATTGTTATATGGAAACAGTACTAATCTTATTTTTTCCATTTAATAGGCCTTAAAATCCGTTAAATTTCCTAATAGGCCTAATAAGTCCACTAATTTTCTAATAAGGCCAATAAGCCTATTTTGTTTCTTAACAAGCCCAATAACCCTATTTTGATTAAATGTTTAATAAAATTTATTATGTGAAATTTTTTTCTTTAAATATATAATTTTTAATTTTTTACAATTTAGTCTATATAATTTATTTTTATCCAGATTAGATTATTTTTCTTCTTTCTCATATTCATGTTTCTAGATAATGATGTCAGCATGACATTATCATGTGAAATGACAAAAACTTTTATTAAAACTTATAAAAAAAAGATAAAATCAAAAAAATCATAAATAAAAAAAATTTGGAAATGGCTAGAAGCTATTCGGCCAAGAGGGGTTTTAGCCCATCTTGGTCGATTCTCCCGCTTATAAATAGGAAGAGGATGTTTTGAGAAGGAGCTTTTGCATTCCCTAACACAAAAACACTAAAAAAATCAAAGTTTCTTAGTTTTTTAAGCTTTTTAAGGTAATTTCTCTTATAAAGTTTTAATTTTTTATTTATTTTATGCTTGATTCTTTCTTTTAGTGAGCTTTGTGGCTACTTGAGCTCATGGATTTCGATCCATGTTGAAAGGCAAAGTATGAAAGCCATGATCAAAGCTTTTTGATTTTGTTGTTATATTTGATTTCTATTAGCAATAAGTTGACTTTCATCAAGATAATTTATTTTTGTTGATAGAAATGATGTTACTTTAATGTATATATGTATATTTTTATATATTTTTATTAATATGCTCATGTTGATTTATAATGGTAAGTTCATTATTTATCATGATTTTATACAAATTTAAGCCTAGTAAAAATTAAGGCATGTATTTATGGTGATATTCATGAAATTATATGATGAAAAAAATTGTTTTTTGATGATTATTCATCTTGGCTGAATTTGATGGTGGCTCTTGATGAAATTTTCATGCTTGATTTTGTGATATTTTGTATTATTTTTATTTATTTCAAACTTGCAAGGGCTGAAAAATAATTTTACCAAAAATTTCAAGGCCTTAGAAAGATATTTCCCATGTCAGTCGAACCAAATGTATGTTATTTCTGAAGTTTTTAATATTTTAGGCTATTTTATATAAAGGAAAATTCTAGGGAATAAATTGTATAAATTGAAAAAAATTTGTTTGAAGGCCATCCATGCTTGGCCGAATGCTTCCTATGACTTCTAATACAATTTTCATAATTTTTATGATGTTTATCATGTTTAATTTTGAGTTTAAATAATGTAGGGACTAAATTGTAAAAAATTAAAAAAAAACTTTTCCAAGGCCATCCATTCTTGGTCGAATATTTCTTTATGACTTTTAGGATGATTTTCGTAATTTTTATGATGTGTTTGATCTTAATTTTGAGTTTAAATTCATGAGGGCGCTAAATTATAAAAATGAAAAAATTTGTTCCAAGGCCATCCATGCTTGGTTGAATGATTTCCATGACTTTTAATATGATTTTCATGATTTTTGTGATGAGTTGATGCTTAATTTTGAATTTAAATCATATAGGAATGAAATTATAAAAATGAAAAATTTGTTTGAAGGCTTATTATGCTTGGTTGAATTCGTCATGTACCCTTGGGGATGTGTTTCATGCATGTTCAACATGCATAAATGCATTATTAATATTTTTTCCCTTTTGAGGCCTTTTTTTTTTAATTTTAAAATGTTTAAGGGCTTGTTTGTAAACATTAAAAAATTTATTCCAAGGTCAAATGTACTTGCCTAAATTCTTCTTATAAGTTTTGCTATGTTTTCCTTGTTGATTTTGATGTGTTTGATATTTGATTTTGTATTTTACTTTATATAAGGACTACTTTTAAAATTAACTAGTTTAGGGATAATTTAGTAAAACATTACATTTTGATGTTAAAATGGTCTTTTCTCATTTCTAGTTACCCATTTAAGGTATTTTGGTCATTTTAAAACACTTCTAGCATTGTTAGCATTTAGGGGCTAAAGTAAAATTTTGAGAAACTTAGGCAACTATTAGTAATTTTTACATTTTAGGTCATATTTGCCACCCAAGTTACCCATTTAAGGTAAAATATATCATTTTGGAGTCCTTAAGGTATCGAGATACTAATATGTTAAAGGTATAACTTAGTGGCATATGTTAAAGGTATAGCTTAGGGGCATTTTTATAATTTATCTTAGAACTGTGTCTTTTTTGATCATCGAGATACTTATAGGTTGAAAGTGCATAACAGGGATAAGTTTATCTTTTTTATAATGATACTTAGTCCTTTAGGATACTAGGATACTTATTTATCAAAGGTACACCATTGGGGTATTTTGGTAATTTAATTAGAACAAAGTCTCATGTGATCACTAGGATACTTGAATTGCGAAGATGCATAATAGGGATAAATTCATTTGTTATGAAGTTATCAAGTCCTTTAGGGTTATTGAGATAGTTTTATGTCAAAGGTAGACATTAGGGATATTTTAGTAATTTATAGTAGAATCAAATTCCTTATGATCACCAGGATACTTCTATGTTGAAGATACATAATAGGGATAGGTTCATCTTTTTATAAAGTTATCAAGTTCTTTAGGGTTTCTCGGATACTTCTATGTCGAAGGTAGGCCTTAAGAACATTTTAGTAATTTACGTTAGAACCAAGTTCTATGTGATCACCAGGATACTTCTATGTCGAAAGTGCATAGTAAGAATAGGTTCATTCATTTTATGAAGTCATCATGTCCTGTAAGGTTAGCGAGATACTTCCATTTGCAAAATAAACCTTAGGGACATTTTATGAATTTATCTTAAAACGAAGTCCACTAGTGTCATTAGAATACTTTTATACTTTAGGAGACATGTTGATCTTTTTGAACAAGTTCAAGTCTTAGGATAGGTTGTCATCATCATCATCATTATTATTATAAAATAAAATCAAAATTTTGAAAGTTAAAGCAATGTCTCTAAATTAAAATAGTACATGAATTATTTCTTAAAATATGAGAGGGGTTCTATGGATTATTTTAAATAACAAGATATCCTTTTCAAAATAAAAATCAAGATTTTTCAAATTTTGTGAAAATAAAAACTTTCGTATTCATCAGACTCTTTGATAGGGTACATAAGATATTTTGATTGTTAAAATAAAAAATTTCCTATTCCTCTAGTGTTCTAGTGGAGTGTGAAAGATATTTTGAATTTTCATATTCCTCCGTCTCTCTAATAGGGTATGAGAAAAATTTTGATTTTCAAAAATATTAAAAACCTGATTTTCTCTAAAGGAATAATAAACTTAGATTAAGAAATTTTTGAAATGGGAATTCTAATCAAATACCAAATATTGAAACCAAATAAAGATCAAAATTTAAACTAATGTGTGATTAATAGGTACCAATTTCCAAGTATCACGAGAAGATAAATCCTTATTGTGATTGTAGCTAGGTCTCGAACCATTTTATATGAACTTTGGCATAAACGTAGGCCTCGGAGTTTGTTTTCTAGTGTTTCATAGACCTCGACAGAAAGATAGATGACCAATCTCAGATAGCCAAAATAGATTGGTGGCCACACCAAAATAAATAGTCATTTCGTAACGATGATTTAGGGTAAAGTCAAGTGAGTGATTCATCTCGACAACTTGATCCCCAAAAACAAGAAAAATTCATAATGATATGCCCTTAAAAATAAAAATAATAGTATACAGATATATGCAGAAATGAGGGGTACACTCATCTGTCAAGTCTGGTTGGTCAGGATTCATACCTAGGCCGTGTTGCGACATACATCACATCTCTTCTTATAAGGATGTCAACCAAAAATCTTCAAAAGCCTCTCTTAAGAATATTTCTACAAGGATTTTTAACAAAAACCTCTCTTAATTACTTTTTAACAGGGATCTCACAAAAAAGCCTCTCCTAAAGTAATTTTAAAATTTCTAAAGCCTTTCTTGAGATATATCAAAAACTTTTAAAGCCTCTCTTGAGGATGTTTCATCAAAAACCTTCAAAGCCTCTCTTAAGGACATTTTATCCTAAGCCTTTCTTAAGTATATTTCAAAAACTGCCAAAGCCTCTCTTAAGGATATTTCATCCAAACCCTCCAAAGCCTCTCTTGAGATATTCCATACAATGCCTCTCTTAAGGACATTTCATCTAACTCTTGAGGACATTTCATCCAAAGCCTCTCATGAGGATATTTCAATAACCTCTAAAGCTTTTCTTGAGGATATTTTATCTAAAGCCTCTCTTGAAAATATCTCAAAACCTCTAAAGCTTCTCTCAAGGATACTTTTATACATTTTAAACCATCTTTTATGGACATCTTGTAAAAGATTTCTAGAGCCTCTCTTGAGGTTGTTTCATCTAAAAACTTTTGAAGCATCTCTTGACGATATTTCAACAAAGACTTTCATAAAGCCTCTCTCGAGGATGCCTATAATGCCTTAATTTTGTTTTCAAATTTTTAAATTAATCCTAGGGATAATTTAAGCTGAGGAACGCATTAGGTCTATTTTTCAAAAGCTCATTTCCATTTACTAAAAAAAAATATTTCACCCATGTAGAGTCAATCCATAAAAAGCTAGATGCTTATCGAGTCGATCTACAAAGAGTTGGGCACCTGTTGAGTCTAAGTCCATGTTAGCTGGCATTTATCAAGGAAGATCAATCCCTAGAACCAAAGCCTAGTAGGGAGGTGAAACCTTAAAAAAATCCATTTAGTTTATTTTGTACTAATAGGAATCACCACCAATATGCTGTATTCATTAGCGTGAAGCATTAATTTGATTTCATTTTTGGAGGCACTCAAGGGGCATCATTCCACCCCAGATAAAATGGTGCCTATTTGTCTTTGCCTATTCTTGATACTCAGTAATGACCAAAGAGGAATAGCTGTAGATACATAATTTTGTCTGGGCTTTTGTGCAAACATTTTGCGGCTTCATCGAAGCTGAATGTACAAGCTTGAGTCCAATCCCCATCATTCCTAGCTAAGCTACGATTGTAAATTATTTAAGCTAAGGCCAAGTTTTATATAATATATATATATTAGATAAAATTGATCCCACTTACATATTAGTTAATTTATTAGGGCTTATTTTATTTAATTATATTAGGTCATAAATTATTTAATTTAAACCCAAGTCTTATAAAAAATATATTAGATAAAATAGGGCGTACATGCATATTTAATTAATTTACTTAGTCTTGGTTTATTTAATTGTGCTGGGCAAATTTTTCCAATATTTTAAATTCTTGACAAGGCTTATTAAAATTATTTTAGTCTAATATGTCCATTTAGTTAATTAATTTTAGGCCTATTGGGTTGGGTTAATGATTTTTTAAGGCCCAATTAGCTTAACGGTGGGAAATTTCAAGGCAAAAATTGATAATTCAAGCGATGTTTAGAACTTTTATGGCTAATTGATACTCAAGTATTAGTATTTTGACCAATTAAAAATTGAAAGCACATCCTGGTATGCCATGACTCACCAAATTACAAAGCAAAATGATCAAAATGCACCTTTCTTTAGCCCTAGTTTGCTTTGGCCAAATAGCCTCTTTAAAAGGCTAAAATTAGCTTTCAATTGGTTACATGCGCAATAATTGTTTCACTTTTAGGCATGCCATAACTCATTAACTACTTACAAACCTCGCCCTTAAATCTCTTCAACCATAATAAGCAAAAAAAAACTTATGCAAACTCACCTCATAATTTGGCACAACCACCAATTTCATATATTCGCACCTTACAATGCACAACAAGTACCACCTAAACACTTAAGAAACCATTCTCTACACTATTCACCCACCTTTAATATAGATAGCCACCAAAAGTTTTCATGCTACCCATGTGGCAAAGCAAAATATTGCTTTGGCTTTGTTTGACTAATGAAGCCAAAAAGGAAAAAGGTGTCGAAAAGCTAAATGAGAGATTAAGCAAGCTCTAAGGTTTATATTTGTATATTTCCTTCACCTTTTTTATTTCATTTTTATGTTATTTTAGCAAGCCTTTTAATGATAACCATGAACCTTGTAGGATTCATGCATCTCTTTAAACTTGTTTGATATGGTTGTGTGGTTAATGAGCTATTATGGTATCTTTGTGATTAAAAATCATGCTTCTTTCCCCATTTTTGATTCGGCCACCTTGCATTTTTAGCTTTGATATTTTTGTCTCATCTCAAGCTTTGGATTTATGATGCTAGATATTTATTGTTGCATAACCAACCGTTGTTTGTGTCATTGCTTGTGCTTTGATCATCAAATGTTTGTTAAAATGCCATATTATATGTGCTTAATCATGCATTGAGTGTTTGATGTCATGCTTACTTATTTAGTCTATAACATGATTGATATAATGCTTGCTTGATGTGTACTAAAATCTAATTTTGTAAAACCCCCAAGTTAAGTCCATATTACATTTAATAAATATAGATTGACATGGACTTAATGATTTCTATTAATTGGTCTTTCAATATTAGGGAAAAATCAAGCTTTTCATGTTTGTATGCAAGGTTAAATGACGCCCAATTTTTTATTTGAAAACAAAAATGTTTCCTTTAAAATTTTCTTAAGTTGTTTGTGCCCTAATCTCTTGTCTAGATGTCATTTGCTTGTGAAATGGTTAACTGGCTATTTCATTATCCTAAACTACTCCAAGATTATGCATATGAGCTTCTAAAGCCAGTGCCATTAAACCCTTTTTATCATGGACATTCAAATGTCCGTAACCTAAGTCTAGCTCTAGAAAACCCAAAAAACTAAAAAAATTCCCCTATTTCACCCTAGCAACACTGCAATTAGGACTTGAAAAAATCATTTTTGAACCTTAACTGATTTTTACTAAATTTTATAATATTTTTCTCTCAAAGGGCATCAAATTACCTTTGCAATGATACCTTGTTTGCCCTCGTATCATTCTGGATGAAGGAGTTAAAATTTTTCAAATCAACATTGGAGCCTTTGGAATCAGCGATTTGTATTTTGTTTAGGCCGTTTCAGCCCACAAAATGATTTTCCCAGATTTTTTAAATATTTTCCCCTAAAAGTTTCTGAAATTCTTTTTCTAAAAAGGTATCATGTATGATTTAACAAATTTGAATAAGCCTAGAATGATTTTTCAAATTATGTTGTGCCATTTTCCCTTCTCATGCTACTAGTGTCAAATGAGTCTCTGCTTCAAAAATTATTTCCTAAAAGTGATTTTTTAGGATTTTTAGAATATTTTTATATTAATCCTCATCAAATTATTTTTCTAACAGTACCTCATCAGCTCCTCAGAAACATCCATCAGTACGGAATAAAATTTGAAATGAGACTAGTCCGAAGTTGTCCTATATTTTCGATGTTTATTGAAATTAATTAAATTTTTTTAAATCTCTCTCAGAGGCATTTGAATGCCTCTAGCTAACCTCCATCGAGTCCAAAAGCATGCGTCAACCCCTTTTAGGCCTAGATCAAGGCACAAGCATTTTTTTAGATCTTGTTAATTTCTATTTTTGTCAATTTTTACTTTTTAATTCAAAAATTATCAATTTTGTCAAGAAATGTGAAAAATGTCATTTTTGTCAAGAAATCGTCAGTCAAAATTTTCCAATCTTTCTTTTTTGAAAATCATCAAAGAACAAACTTTCTCTCTTCTAGATTTTTCTATAAACTTTCTCAAAATTTAAACCTAGTTTTCATGCTCAAGCAACCAATGGATCTAAAAACATCTAAAAAATTGTTAACTTGATTATTTCTAGATAATCGATGATAATTATAAGATGCATTCCGATCATCCCTCCTCTTTTTTCTTTCTATGGTTTATGCTGTGCAATATTATCTCTTTTTCATCCTACTAACACATTTCTCTTTGTGGTGTTTACTTTGCATTCATATTTTCAAATTGTTTTCAAAAATCATAGAGATAATGTTTTATGTTAATATCCTCTAATGCTTGATATGAAATATCTTATTTTCAAAATTAAATCCAAAGCTCATTTTGTCAAAAATCTCTATATTTCCCACCTTTCTGGGATACATATAGGATTAAAATTGCTGGTAAAATCTAGATCTACTATTTTATACAACTTCATGCATAAAAGGAGATTATATCAAAATAATGACAAGTCTAAACCGAATAAACCAAAGCTAAGTTAAGACATAGATAGGAGATACCTATTTTAGGCATCATGGGGATTTTAATACTTCTTCGTATGCAACAACTTCTAAGCCCAACCTTCTAATCTTTGGACCATGCAAAACATGAAATTGATGTTTCAGGTTTCATAATTCAAAATATTGGTTTCGATAGGCATCTAATCATGCCTAGCCCAAATGATCAATGATGACTTCAATTGTTGGCAACTTTATGGTGGCCACATCTAAGAGCAATTGGATAAGCGATTCATCTGATGGTTTTTCCTCATCATCATGAGTCAAGAATCTATACTTTCTTGCTCATATCACATCACAAAGGAAGAGCCCTCAGTCTAGCGATTCGTTTAATGATCCTTTCTCATAATTATGAGCCAAGAATCTATATTTTCTTATTCCCATCATGTCAAAATACAAACCTAGTTTTCATGCCTTAAGCAACCAATGGATCCAAAAGCATCTCAAAAATTGTTAACTTGGTTATTCCTAGGTAATCGATAACAATTACAAGATGCATTTTGATCTTCCCCCTTTTTTTTTTCCTTTGTATAGTTTATTGTATGGAATATTATCTCTTTGCCATCTTACTAATACATTTCTCTTTGTGGTGCTGACTTTGCATTCATATTTTCAAATTATTTTCAAAGATCATAAAGGCAGTGTTGTGTATTAATATCCTCTTATGCTTGATGCGAAATATCATGTTTTCAAAATTATATCTAAAGCTCATTTTGTCAAAAATCTGTATTTCCCACCTCTCTAGGATGCATATAGGATTAGTTAAACTAGATTTACTATTTTATACAACTTCATACATAAAGGGGATTAGTTGAACTAATGATAAGTCAAAATTGAAGAAACCAAAACTAAGTTAAGACATAGTTAGGAGATACATATGTCGGGCATTGTAAGGATATTAATACTTCCCTACACGTTACCAACTCCTAAACCTAACCTTCAAATCTTTGGACCACGCAGAACATGAAATTGATGTTTCAAGTTTTGTAACTCAAAATATTGGTTTCGATAGGCATCTTATCATGCCTAGCCCAAATGATCAGTGATGACTCCAATCAGTGGCTACTTTATGGTGGCCATCCAAGACTAGTTGGATGAGGGATTTGTCCGATAGTCCTTCTTTATGATCATGAACTGAGAATTTATACTTTCTTACTCTCATTATGCCAAAAAGGAAGAGCCCCTAGTTGAGTGTACGCTCCTTTATCCAGAAAATTATTTTTAAGTCGTATATGCTTCCATTGCAAAAAAAAAAGGCACATCGCTTAAACTAAGCAATAACTTAGGGGAACCAAGACTCAAAGAAATGGCCTAGACAGAACTAAAAACCTAAAATTGACTTAGGTGAAACTAAAACTTAAAGAAATAGCCTAGACAAAACTAAAACCCTAAAAATGACTGTATATGAGCAATAGCAATGCTTTATATTGCAAGTATAAGAATCATAAAAAGTGCAAATACTTCATGGAATAATGCAAATGCAATTACTCACAAACGATGTGACCATTTGCAGTCTTAAATTATGCAAATACTTGTGAAACAATGCAAATTCAAAAAAGAGGCAAATACACATGAAAAGATGTGAATGCTAATGCCAGCAATGGTGCAAATTTTTATGAAATAAGGCAAATGCAAGTATACTATAGAAGCAAATACAATAAAAATAGTGTAAATGTCAATGTCTTCAATTAGTGTAGATGCTCGTCAAATAATGTAAATACAAGTATAAGTATAAAGGAAAATGCACGAGATAATGATACAAATGCTAATGTCATCTAATGGTTTAAATGTTCATGAATGATGCAAATGTCAAATTTTCATTTTACCTTCTCTTTTCCATGGATTAGGTTTTATTTTGATTTAGTGCCTTTTTAGGTTTCTCAAATAATTACTTCACTAAAAATGTATTCTATGGACACCTCATTTTGTCTGAGCCCACTTTTGGCATCCCAAAACTTAATTGAAAGATGATAGAATCAAAAATAAATAAAATGAACTAGGGACCTAGGTGCCATGTCGCCAGTCACTATTAAGTGACACAGTGCTAGGCAAAAATTTTTTTGGAAAGGTCAGAAATGCCTATGAGTCATATTAAAAAATATATATGAAAATGAAGTAGAAAAGGTCACTACTTAGGGTGTCACCGGAATCATTCAGATGAGTACACAGGTCAATTTCCCACTGTTTGTGACTAGGGTGAGGTATTCAAAGAGCCTAAGGTACGTGCAAGTTATATTGGTGCATAAGTATTGATACAAGGCCTTTACATGGCTGACAATTTGAATTTTCACGTGTAGCATCAATACAATAATGTTTAGTATTGATACCTATCATGTTTGTATCAATATAGACCTTGGCAATGGGTAAAATTGTGATTTTTGGCTAAATGTATTGATACACAAGCATGAGTATTGATATAAATCCATGTAGTATCGATATAAGCCTTTAAGTCTCAAGACTGGAAATAATTTTTTGCACTTAGTGTAGATACACACCTCACTGTATCAATAATCATGGGTAAAAGCTCCCTTCTGTATCGATACGAAATGTTTTGTATCGATATACCAAGGCATTTTGCCCTATTCGAGCCACTTTTTAGCCTTCAAAAATCCAATTCAAACATGATTTTTGCACTAAAAATCATCATAATTCATACTAGGCCTTAGTTATGGGCTTATTATGATTGGGTTTAAACAAATTTTAAAGCCCAGATAGCCAATGACAAGGACAATCTCATGAATTATATGGTTTGTCAAAAGGCAAGCCTGATATTCTCCAGTTGAATGTTGTTTTCAGCCTTTCTGCACCACTATTTTGCATAGCAAAACTAATGAAAATGAGACCAGTTAAGCATAATACTTAGAATGGTCCCTTAATAAATGCATGAAAGATCAAAGATGCCCTTGCTTTGTCACCTAAAGGCATTTGTTGAGCATTGAATTTAAATAGGGACCAAAGCTAGCTTAGAAAGAGGACTCTTTTCCATCCATCTTTCAAAACTCCTCTAGTAATCTCCAGCCTCAAAACTCTCCTAAAAACACTATTCTATTGACCTTCACACTTTATTCTTGTAGTTCCTTAAACCACCATCAGAAAACCTCTAAAAACCTAACCTTTCATAAACTTTCATCCTTGAAATACTCACTATTAACAATATTGCTAGAAAGCTTTTTCTTTTCATCATTTTTCTTTCTAAATACTAGCAATGAGGAGGAAGGAACTGAGCCTAAAGTCACTACTTCAATTAGAGAGGAAAGTTCAAGCCTTTTTTGGTATTTTTTTTACCTTATTCTATGTATTTTCTATTTTTATCATTTGCATCATTTTAGTTAGACTTTCATGATTCCATAACCACCCTAGGACCCTCATTCATTATTGTTGCCTTGGTTATGGTAGTTTTAGGATCTCGATGACCCTCTTAATACCTTGATGTTATTTAGATATGCAAACATGCCATGCTTCATTTTCATCTATTAGCTCAAGCAAAAGATTGAACTAAGAGGGGAGGTGAATTGGTTCTATAAGAACTTGACAAATTTGAAATAAATTAAAAATAAAAAGGGAGTTAAGGGTAAGAAAAATAAACAATCAATATATAGAGGTTCGATCCTTAAACTCGGCACCTACGTTCTCTCTTCTTGGTACTTTCTTATGAAAGTGATTCCCATAATTCAATAATGAAATTGTTTACCTTTAAGGCTAAGATATTCTTTTGAGAATTTCACCACAAATTCTCAAATGTTTTCATTCATTTTCACACAACACATTTTGTGATATGAATGAAGTATTTACAAACAAATTGAGCCTCTAGTAAGTGGATATTTGCTTAAATTTAAGTACAAGGTGAATGAAATACAAATAGACTTGAAAGAGTATAAATTTGATACATGAAAAATGAAAAATTCGAAGAGTTTGAGCTTTTGTTGTTCAATGCTTGATTAATCTTTGTATCTCTTGCTTCTTCAGCTATTGAGAACCTTTATTTATAGCTTGAAATTGATTTATAGCATTGGGCATTTAATGTTGTGGTTGGAGAGCTGTTGTAGCCTTCATAACTGCTTGTTTCTCCCAGGCTATTGTATCGATACAATACCAATGGTATCGATACAAGAATTAAAAAAGTGACTGTTATAGCCTGTTCTATTGATACAGAGGGCTAAGTATCGATACCTACCAAGCTGTATCGATACAAACACACCTTTATTGATACATTTGAGGGTTTTAGCCAAACCTTGGCTACTACCAAGCATTGTATCGATACAAATATGGTGAGTATCGATACTCACTATAATGTATGGATACATGCTGATAAGTACGATACAAATGAGGGCTTCAAGCATAGTATCAATACATTTATGCATTGTGTTAATAGATACCTTCAAATTCCTTTGTAAAATGGATTTTCTTAGCTTGATATTAACTCAAACATATCTCAAAAATATTCCAGGTCTAAATATACATTTTGGAACATATATTTTTGAGAAAATACAAACTTAGTACTTTTTCAAAACATATTTCAATTTTAACACAAATACTAAGTTGGAAATTATTAAGTATAAATTAATTTAGCTTAAGTTGTTTGTTATATCAAAACAAAAATTAATTCAAAGCTAACAATCTCCCCCTTTTTGATATAACAAAACTTAAGATAAATTTGTTTGTTAATGATTCCCCCTTAATTTTTAAGATTAAAAAAAAAAGCCTCAATAAAGCAATGGTTTTCAAAAGTTTTAATTTGAGCAAATTGGGTCCTTTAAAGCTACAATATTTCAAATCGATAATATTGCCCAAGATTTTTAGAATTCAAGCTACAGCATGTAAAAATGTTCAATATCAACATGTTATTTGGGTTCCAACATGACAATATAATCATAATCAAGTGCATAATAATATCATGGAAGACATTTTGCATTATGCATAATAATATCATCAAAGACAGATTTAGCAATACAAAACACATTTGGATAATTTATGACATTTTTCCCTCTTTTTGTTATATCAAAACAAAAGAAGGATCAATTCAAAGTAATGGAGAAAATGCAAGGAAAGATGATGCATTAAAAATAAAATGTTAAATAGAGTCAACAAAATAAGTAAAAGAGGTCCACACAAATCCTAAAAACTTAAATGTCATCTGAAATGAGCCTAAGATAAGTAATTTTTAATGGCCGGAGGATCTGCAATGGGTGAAAAAGTAGCAAAGGTGTATAAGGAAAGGCCACTGAGAAGCTATGGATTTGCTCAATTAACACTCAATGACTATGCTCGAAACTAGAAAGGTGAGCACCAATGGAATCGGATAGGTGGTCCTAGGAATCAAAGCATCGCTCCTATGTATCAAGATATACAAAGATGGAATTGTACATATGTTAGAGGTCCATAGGCACAGATGATGAGGTGTCAAAAGCCCAGGGTAGAAAAGGTGCATCATGTTCCATATCATCATCATCATGGTCAACGGGAATAAGAGCATCTGGTTGCTCAAGTGATAGAGCAGTTGTCAATGAGCCTTGGGAATGAAGTTAGCACCTTGAATTTCATACCCAGCTAGCCCTATGGATTTGCGTCCTATATAGTGGTAAGAAGATACTATAATCCTAGGGTCGCAAGAAACGTTAAGACCTTGAGTGTCAAAGTAGTAGCTCAATGCCATTCCATGAAGGAGACTATAACAACCACGAACACAAAGAACAAGGTTCGCAAAGATAAAATAGGCTAGGTTTAGATGAGTCCTAGTTTGAATCATATACAGCCATCAATAGTCAAAATCGCTAATCAAGGTATGTTTGGTGCCATATGGGTAGAGCACATGGGAAATGATAAGATGAAATAAGCAATCAACCGAAAGAATGAGGGTGGCTTTATTGTTCGGGGTGCACAAGGTTGCAATAGTCAGACCTTCATTGATTACGCCCTCATTCAGGAAACCGAAGGCAGTCGTAAGAGAAGCTAGGTTGACTATGAGATCTTATCCCAAAAAATAATATCAAATAGCAATGACACAATCATGATCATGAATGATAAGTAAGGCATTGCTAAAAAATGCACGAATAAGATTCTCACGAATCAGAACATTAAAAGAAAAAAATTGCTCTATGTGAAGGTATCAAAAATTTGAAGGTAGGGATAAGCAATGGACCGAAAGAAAGGAAAGTCAATAACTCAACATTGTTGGATGGGCATACGAGCATAGATGGTTATGAATACTGATGAGTCCATGCATCGCTAAAGCATAGATCAAAGAATAATTATGTTTGGGTAGGAGGTGGTTGACGAATGATAGAAATGGAAACACAGGTGACAGGTCCTCGACGATGAGCGATTTGTTTGGTCTTTGGAGGCATGGTAGTGTTTAAAAGTGGTTGGGGAATTTTGTCAAGTAGGTTATGACACGATAGAACTAGATGCTAGTTTGGACAAACAGAGGAGAAGACAGATGTTGTTGAAGTGTTTGAAGTGATTTGGAGTGGGTTCGGATAAGGTTTGAAGGTTGCCTAAGAGAGGAGTCCGAGTTAAAAAAGCTAAGAATAGGTTACCTAGGCATGATAGGTTGCTAAGGAAGGGCTGTATGAGGAATATGGTAAAAAACATGGTGGGCGGTAAGTTTTAGTGGCAATATGGTATAGTTTATTGAGTAATTTTGCAACCAATTACAATGGTTGAGTTGGAAAAGACTTAAGAATGAAAAATCACTTGAAAATTTTAAAGAAATTTGGACAAATTTTAAGGAATTTAAAAGAAGAATAGTTAAGGTTTAAATGAAGAGAGTTTTCAAATTTTTATGGTTTTAGGTGGTAATGGATTGAATTTTAGAGGGAAATGGTGAATTGTTATGAAATCAACCTGGTTGGGATCAAGGATTATAAGAAAAATGAAAGTTAGATGAAGTGTGATGATTGAGGGTTGAGTGAGTGAGAAGAGGCTTAGTGAAATGGTGAACAGTGCTCGATGAAAATAAAGAATTGGGTCTTGAGACATAAAAGAAGTTAGGGCTATATTCAAGATAGAGAATATCAATACATGGTATCGATACATGGAGTAAGGTACCAATACAATGAACAATTCTGGGTTTTGTATTGATACCTTGGCACTGGTCTCGATACTAGGAAAAAGTTTTTACTGGTATCGATACATATATCCTAGTATTGGGTCATTTCCATTAAGATGGCATCAATTTAAGCATACTTTTGACCTAATTTTTCTTTGAAAAGCATTTGAAAATGCAACTTTGAACAAAACTTTTGACATCAAAATCATTTTGCATAAACAATTCAAAATTTAAGCAAAAAACAAAATCATCCAAGAATCAAAAGTCATACAAGTGCACATCATCAAACAAGTAGGTATGTAAGGCTGGCTTTTCAAACCAAGCATGATGTAAACAATATTAAGGCAAAGTATCAGAATTTTATCAACTTATAAATTTAGGGCACATTCACAAGCCAATTTCTCTTCTAATTGTGCAAAATCTATCTTTGTCAAGTGGTTTACTGAAAATATCATGTAGTTGATGCAAGGTATCAATGAATTCAAGCACTATATCACTTTTTTGCACATGATCTCTAATGAAGTGATGTCTAATCTCTATGTGCTTAGTTTTAGAGTGTTGAATTGGATTTTTAGGGAGACAAATGGCACTAGTATTATCATATTCAATTGAAACATGATCCATTGTATTGCCAAAATCCTCCATTTATTGTTTTATCCATAGAATTTGGGCACAACAACTTTCTGTGGATATGTACTCTACTTTAATTATGGATAAAGTAACACTATTTTATTTCTTGGAGAACCATGATATGAGCATATTTCCAAGAAATTGACAAGTATTGGAAGTGTATTTCTATCAATTTTACATCCAAAATTTACATCAGAATAAGTATGTAAAGCAAGAGATGATTCTTTTGGACACCATAAGCCTAGATTGGGAGTGTTTTTAAGATATCTAGAAATTCTTTTCATGGTAACTAGATATGACTCCCTAGGTGATGATTGACATCTAGCACACAGGCATACGCTAAACATTATATCGGGTCTATTTATGGTAAGATATAGCAATGAACCTATCATAGACCTATAAAGTTTAGAGTCAACATATTTACCTCTTTCATCCTTTTCAAGCTTTGTTGAAGTACTCATTGGTGTGGAACAAGGCTTCGCTTGATCCATTTTGAACCTTTTGAGTAATTCCTTGGTATATTTTGCTTGATTGATAAAGATGCCATCTTTTATTTACTTGACTTGTAGTCCTAAAAAGAATGTTAATTCTCCCATCATGCTTATCTCAAACTCACCTTGCATTAACTTAGAAAACTCTTGACAAAGAGATTCATTAGCAGCACCGAAGATAATATTATCAACAAAAACTTGAACCATTAAAATGTCCTTACTTTTTACTTTTATGAAAAGAGTTTTATCAACATTGCCTCTATTAAAACCCTTTTTAATTAAAAATTTTGAAAGCCTTTCATACCATGCCCTAGATACTTGCTTTAATCCATACAAGGCTTTTGAAAGTTTAAAAACATTTCAAAACTAGGAGATTGCTCAACATAAACTTCCTCATTAATAAAACCATTTAAAAAAGCACTTCTGACATCCATTTGAAATAACTTGAAATTATTAAAACATGCAAACGCTAATAGTATTCTAATGGCTTCTAGTCTAGCTACGGGGGCATAAGTTTCATCAAAATCAATTCCTTCTTCTTGACTATATCCCTTAACTACTAATCTAGCCTTATTTCTAACTATGGTACCATGCTTATCAAGTTTGCTCCTAAAGACCCATTTAGTACCTACGATGGGATAATTACTAGGTTTCCACTAAATTCCAAACTTTGCTCCTTTCAAATTGATTTAATTCCTTTTACATGGTCATGATCCATCTATCATCCTTTAAAGCCTCATCTAAAGTTTTGGGTTCAATTTATGAAAGAAAAGCTACATAATTGCATGCATTTCTAAGAGATGATCTAGTTCTTACCCCTTGATTAGGATCACCAATATCTCACCTTCTTTTACATAAGTCAACTCTCTAGGATGATTTCTTTCTCTTTCCACTTGAGTTGGCTTATATAGTTCTTTTTCTTTTAGAGCTTCTTAATCTTGTTTCATTGGTTCTTGCTCCTTGTGTGATGCTTGTTCTTGGTAAATCTCTATATCATCACTATGAAGAGATACCTTCCTTAAGGTTGAGTTAGATTCATCAAATATAACATGTATTGACTCTTCAACAACCAATGTTCTCTTATTAAACACTCTATATGCTTTAGAATTTGTTGAATAACCAAGAAAAATTTCTTCATCACTTTTTGCATCAAGTTTACCAAGATTATCTTTTCCATTATTTAGTACAAAACATTTGTATCCAAAAGGATGAAAACAGCTAATGTTAGGTTTTCTTCCTTTAAAAAGTTCATATAGAGTTTTCTCTAGGATTGGCCTAACCATAGCTCTATTTATAATGTAGCAACAAGTGTTAATGGCTTTTGCCCAAAAATACCTTGGTAAATTATTTTCACAAAGCATGGTTCTAACCAGTTCTTCCAAGGTTTTATTTTTCCTTACACCAACTCTATTTTGTTGAGGAGTTCTAGGAGCTGAGAAATTATGGCTAATACCATTTTCATAACAAAATTTATCAAAACCAAGATTTTTAAATTCTTTTCCATGACCACTTTTTATACTTGAAATAGAATAACCTTTTTTATTTTGGATAATTTTGTAAAAAGTAATGAATTTTTCTAAGGCTTTATCTTTAGAGCTTAAGAAGAGAACCCCAGTAAACCTAGAGTAATCATCTATAATAACAAATCCATATTGTTTACCTTTTAAGCTTAATGTCCTAGTAGGACCAAAGAGATCAATATGAATAAGTTGTAATACTCTAATAGTTGAAACAATATTAATTGGTTGGAATGCAGCTCTCCTATGTTTCCCTTGAACACATGCATCACATATTCTATCATTATCAAATTTCACTTTTGGCAATCCAACAACAAGGTCATTTCTAAATAATTTGGAAATTACATTCATACTAGCATGTCCAATCTTCTATGCCACAACCAAGACAAGTTCTCATTACTAGCAACAAAGCAAACATTTTAAGAAGACAAGTCATCTAGATGCACACCATAGACATTTCCTTCTCTATGTCCTATAAAAACAATTTTATTTGACTTAACATCAACAACTTGATAATTCATTGACTCAAAAATAACTTTCATGCCTTTATCACACAAGTAACTAATACTAAGGAGATTATGTTTGAGACCATTGACAAATAAAACATTTTCAATACTGGATGAAGAATTGTTACCTATGGTTCCAATACCTTTAATTTATCCTTTTGAGTAATCACCAAAAGTAACAGTTCCTCCATCCTTAGGCCTTAGTTCCATGAATAGATTTTTTTCACAGGTCATTTATCTTGAGCATCCACTATCAAGGTACCAAGAATTCTTCCTTGTTGAATTTGCCTTAAAGCAATGCTCTTCCTCCTATAACCATAAAGTCATATTTTCTTTTTAGGTACCTAAATTTTCTTGGGTTCTTAAATTTTAGTGTCCACAATTCTTGTGCCTTTCAACATCCATTTTATTTAGTAGCCTTATCTTGAGACATGCTAACACCTTTGGGACCCATACCCTTGTAATAAGCTTGCCTGTATAAGTAATAGTCTTTAAAGAATAAGTGTGAAATATATGACCAAGTTTATGGCAATGGGTACATATACTAGATGCATCAAATGATTTATTTTGTCTCACAAAAAAATTCTTGAAGTGAATTTCTTTTTCAATTCTATTATAGCCCAAAGCATCTTTATCAAAGAATGTTTTTTGTGTTTCTAGCATATTATTCAATTTTTGTTATGCTATATAAAACCTTGTGAATGAGTTATGCAAGTTTATGTTTTTCTTAGTTAGATCATCAATATTAATTTGCAACTCATCTACCTTCTTAAGATCATTATTTATCATGCTTAATGTTTCATTTTCTTCCTTAAGTTTAGAAATCATTTTTTATATTTTAAATTCATGGTTTCAAATTCTAATGCTAATCCATCAAATGCACATTGTAATTCATCACAAGAGTAAGGATTAGCACTAAAAGATACCTTAGGCTCATCATGAGCCATGAGACATAGGTTGGCCACCTCCTCGTTATCATTATCGGATATGTCACTATCACTCCATGTAACCACCATAGCCTTTTTCTTTTGCTTTTTCAGGTTTGGCTTTTTCCACATGGACATTCAAATTTAATGTGTCCTTGTTTTTTGCACTCATAGCAAATGATTTGTTCTTTCTCTTTCTTGCTTGAATCTTCCTTCATTATTTCTCTTCTAGGAGGTCTTCTTGCTTTGTTCATTCTCATGAACTTGTTAAATCTTTTTGCAAACATTACTATTTCTTCATCTTTCGCAACTTCTTTATCATCATCATCACTAGGAGTGGTTGTTTTGAAGGCAACACTGGCCTTCTTTGGTGGCTCTTGACCATGCTTGCTCTTCATCTCATAGGTTAGAAGAGAACCTATGAGTTCATCTAAAGAAAGTGTGTTGGGATCCTTGGATTCCTTAATTACGATCGCTTTTACTTCCCAAGATTTGGGAAGACTATTGCATAGCTTTTAACTATCTCTTTATTTGGATAGGTCTTTCCAAGTACTTTTAACCCATTAATAATATCTGTGACCCTATCCGACAGTTCATTGATAGTTTCATATGCCTTCATCTTAAATAATTCATAGTCAAGTGTAAACATACTTATTTTGGATTCTTTGACTTGATTTGTTCCTTCATGTGTGGTTACTAACTTGTCTCAAACTTGCTTGGCATTGTCATATAGTGAGACTCTACATAAAATAGTGTGTGCATGGCCTTGGCATTTAATTGTGCCATTTTGGTGTCTTGTTCATCCCATTCATCTTCTTTTTTTGGCATAATAAATCTTCAACTCTCTTTATTAGGGATGAGCGATCCATTAACAATGATCTTCCATACTTCATAGTCATTTACTTGGATAAAGAGCCCTATCCTTTTCTTGCAATACGAGTAGTTCTTGCTATTGAAGAGTGGAGGTCTCATGATGGACTGGCCTTCAAGTCCCATAGCATTTGCATTTCTCTCAAATGCATTGAGAGCTTATTGAAGCTTTAAGCATTATGTTTGCATTCTCCATTTTGGAGCTATTAAGGATCTTTTCTCAAGGTTGTGAAACCTACAATAGAGACCAAAGCTCTAATTCCAGTTGTTAGCTAAAGGAAAAGATTGAACCAAGAGGGGGTGAATTAGTTCTACAAGAACTTGACAAATTTAAAATAAATTGAAAATAAAAAAAGAGTTAAGGGTAATAAAAACAAACAATCAATATTTAGAGGTTCAGTCCTTGAACTTGGCACCTACGTCCTCTCTTCTTAGTACTTTCTTACTAAGGTGATTCCCATAATTTACTAATGAAATTGTTTGCCTTTAAGGCTGAGGTATAATCTTACACCTCTATCTTTTAAGGCTTAAATAGAACCTTTCAATTCCTTTAAGAATTCTACCCTAAATTTTTAAATGTTTTCACTCACTTTCACATAACCCTTTTTGTGATATGATTGAAGTATTTGCAAACAAATTAAACCTTTAGTAGGTTGATGGTTACTGGAATTTATGTACAAGGTGAATGACATACAAATAGACTTGAAAGAGTATAAATTTGACACAAGAAAAATGAAGAATTTGAAGACTTTGAGCTTTTATTGTTCAATGCTAGATTAGTCTTTGTATCTCTTGCTTCTTCAACTGTTGGAAACCTTTATTTATAGCTTGAAATTAATTTATTGACGTTAGGCATTTAATGTGGTGGTTGGAGAGTCATTGTAGCCTTCATAAATGCTTGTTTCCATTTAAACTCGTGCTATTGTATCGATACAATACCAATGGTTCAATACAAGAATTAAAAAGGTGACCGTTACAGCTTGTTGTATCAAATACAGAGGGATGAGTATTGATACTTGCCAAGCTGTATCGATACAGACACACTGTATCAATACATTTAAGGGTTTTAGCCAAACCTTGGCTACTGCCAAGCATTGTATCGATGCATATAAGGTGAGTATCAATACTCATTGCAATGTATCGATACATGCTGATAAGTATTGATACAAATAAGGGGTTTAAGCACAGTATCAATACATTTATGCATTGTGTCAATAACACCTTCAAAATCCTTTGTAAAATGATTTTTCTTAGCTTGATATTAACTCAAACATATCTTAAAAATATTCTAAGTATAAATATACATTTTGGAACATATATTTTTGACAAAATGCAAAATTAGTACTTTTTCAAAAAATTTTCAATTTTAACACAAATACTAAGTTGGAAATAATTGAGTACAAATTAATTTATCTTAAGTTATTTGTTATATCAAAACTAAAATTAATTCCTAACAATCTCCCCCTTTTTCCATTGACTATGCCCGAAGGTTAGGATCAGGTACTACTCAGTGCATAGATGCCTTCGAAGCCAAAAGAGCTCTTAAAGAAGTCCATGAAGGAATTTGGGGTATGCATGCTAATGGACATCAAATGGCAAAACAAATCATGCAATTCGACTACTATTGGTTGACTCTTGAAAGAGATTACATTGACTATGCCCGAAAGTGCCATAAATACCAAATCTATGCGGACAAAACCCATGTGTTGCCTACATCTCTACTTGTTATCATAATTCCATGGCCTTTTTCCATATAGGGCATGGACATGATCTAACCGATTACCCCTACGTCTTCTAATAGACACCATTTCATTTGGTTACTATAGGTTATTTCACCAAGTGGGTAGAGGCAGCTTCTTTTGCCAATTTCACCAGATTTAATGTATGCAAATTTATGAAATGGAACATCATTTGTAGATATAGCCTTTTAGAGCAAATCATTAATGGTAATGCAAGATTCAACATCAAAATTTCATCCGATATCATCCAGAAATGGATGAAGCTGTTGAAGTAGCCAATAAGAATATCAAGAGGATAGTTGAAAAGATGGCTAAGACATATAAAAATTAGCATGAAAAGTTACCTTTAGCATTACATGCTTATCGCACAGTAGTTTGAACTTCCATGGGTGCTACCCCTTAGTCTATGGCATGGAGGTTGTCCTACTTTTGAGGTCAAAATCCCTTCACTTAGAGTCTTGATGGAATCACAACTTGAAAAGGTTGAATCGGTCAAGAATTGATATGAATAGCTCAATCTCATCGAAGAAAAAGAATTAAAGTCATTTATCATGGGCAAACATATCAAAAACACATGATGAGAGCCTACAACAAAAAAGTCCATCCGCATCAGTTCTAAAAAGGTGACTTGGTACTCAAACAAATTCTCTAGATCCATAAAAATGCTCGAGGAAAATGGACCTCAAATTAAGAAAGACTGTACATGGTGAAACATGTATTTTTTGAAAGAGCCCTAATCTTAACTGAGATGGACGGCAATGACCTACCTAACCCTATGAACTCTAATTTTGTTAAGAAAAACTATGGTTGAAAGGATTTTAGGATAAAAACCCAAAAGGGCATCTTATTTCTCCTTTTCCTTTCACTCTTAAAAAAAAAGAAAAAAAAAAGAGCTAGCTTAGGTTAAAAACCCAAAATGGTGGCTTAAGTGACCAGACTCTCTTATTCAAACTAAGTCAAAAACCAATTTACCCTTACATTCATAACCTTAATCAAGAAACTAAATCATAACCTAATTCACCTGTTCTATGCCAACCCACCCCATTAAATCCCATCCTTACTTGCACCTTAAAAATAAAAACTACCTAACCTCGAGGCCTTCATCCCACAAAGGGGCAATCTGAATAGTCTTCTTGTGAGTCGGCCAATACCAAAAAGATCAATTACTTGAAAAAATTTTTTGAAGACACCCAGTGAAAGACTCATTTCATCAGCATCAGGGGCTAAGCAGCCAAGAAAACTCTTTTCATTTCTTTTGTATCTTAAAATCTTTTGTAATCCTATAATTTATCATAACTTGTATTTTCTTTCTTTTAAATGAAATACTTGATTTCTTAGAAAGTCCTTTTAACTTTTACATCCTAGGTCGCCTCATGTTTATTATTTAATTGATAATACTTGGTAAATGAATGGAACTAATAACAAGATTTCTTAGCATTACTTGGAAAGATAAAAACCTTGCAAAAATTTTTGTTCTATGTTTAAAGACCATAAATGAACCTTGGAGGCCACCACCATTCTTACCCATAGACCTTTACATTCCAAAAATGTGCTCAAAACTTTCTCCCAATAAACCCCAGCCTAAAGACAAGGGGCCAAAGTTCTTTTCAAACTATCATCCTTAACTAAAACATAGAACAATCCACCAGATAGCCAAAAAAACCCTTTAAATCATAATTGACAAAAGAAACCACTCATACTTGTCAATAAACTCATTACAAAAAAAGTCCCCAATTATGAGCCATCTAAACTCAGGATCACCTTCATAATCACGAGCCATCTGCACCTTTAATAAACAACGTTTACATTTAAAATCTTTAAAAGCTAGAACAAGATTAGTTAATCCCAAGGCAAGAGATCATTTTATCGAACCCATTGAAAAGCAAACAACTAGAGAAGGCCAAAATTGATCATCGAATTAGACTTTAAAATCATCACTCTCGAATCATCTTAAGCATGCATTTGCATCCTTATGCATTATACAACACGTAACATCCTTTCGATACTAGCTCATGCATATAAAAGTCAAATTAGTGGGAACCTAAGGTATAATTTCCTATTTTTAAAAAATCTCAAAAGGCACTAGGTAAGTATCTTTATCCTTACAAGCTCATTAAAAATCATCCAAGAGAGGTATCTAAACTCATTTTCTTTTGGTTGTCAAATAGTAGGATGCTTGCCTACCTTAGTCCTCAAAAAGCAAAATGATTTTCTTTTCCTACCTCAGTCCATAAAAAGCTAGACACCGAAATCAAAGCTCACACAAGCTGGTGACGCCAGTCTAGGGGGTCAAACCTATGAAACAACCTACCTTAGTCCAACTCTTTATCTTATACAAGCTGATTGCACCTGTTTGGGGAGATAAACCCATGAACTAATCTATTTTAGTCCATAAAAGCTAGTGGAGCCTATTTAGGGGGTTACACCCAGGAAACAACCTACCTCAGTCCACAAAGAGCTGGATACCTATGAGTCAAAGCCTACAAAAGTTGGTGGCACTTGTTTGGGGAGTTAAACCCAAGAAACAACCCACCTCAGTCTACAAAGAGCTAAATGCCTACCGTGTCAAAGCCCACACAAGCTGACAGTGCCTGTCTAGGGGGTCAAACCTAGGATACAACCTACCTCAATCCACAAAGAGCTAAACACCTATTAAGTCAAAGCTCACATAAGCTGGTAGCACCTGTCGAAGGGATCAAACCCAATAAACAACCTAGTAAGAAAGTCAAACCCTACAAAATTGACTAAAATTTTCCTTCTATTAGAATCATTACAAATATACTCCATTTATCTCAACATAACACTAACAAAATCTCTATTTTTTTGTAAGCACACAAAACCATCATCTTACCCAAACAAAATGGTGTCTATTTGTCTTTGCCCTATTCCTAATACTCAGCAATGACTAAAGAAGGGCAGTTGCAGACATTTCATTTTGTCTGGGATTATTTTTGGCATCCCAGAACTTAATTGAAAAATGATAAAATAATAAAATAATAAAATGAACTAGGGACGACTGCTGGCTGCTATGTCGTCACACACTATTAGGGGACACAACCTTGGTAAAAAATTTGTTAGAAAGGTTAGAAATGCCTATAGGTCATATTAAAGAAAAATGTAAAAATAAGGCACCAAAGTTCATTATTTAAAGTGTCACCAAAATAATTTAAATGAGTATGCAGGTCAATTTCCCACTGTTTGTGACCAAGGTAAGGTATTCAAAGAGCCTAAAGTATGTGTAAGTTATATTAGTGCACAAGTATTGATATGAGGCCTTTACATCACTAAAAATTTGAATGAGTACCAATAGGAGAGGGTTTGGAATCAATACCTAAGGTGTGGTATCGATACTTAGCATGTTTGTATTGATACAGACCTTGGCAGTAGCTAAAATTGTGATTTTTAGCAAACTATATCAATACATAAGCATGAGTATCGATATAAATCCAGAGTATCAATAAAGGCCTCTAAGTCTTGAGACTAGAAATAATTTTTTGCTCTTAGTATCGATACACACCTCTTTGTATCAATATTTATAGGCAAAAATTACCTTGTGTATCATTTTAGAATGTTTTGTATCGATAAACCAAGGCATTTTTGCCCAGCTTAAGCTACTTTTTAGCCTTTAAAAATTTAATTCAAACATAATTTTTGCATAAAAAATCATCATAATTCATACCAAGCCCTAGTTCTTGGCTCGTGATTGGACTTAAACAAATTTTTAAAGCCTAAATAGCCAATGACAAAGGATGTTATCATGAAATATATGGTTTGTCAGGGGGCATGCCGACTTTTTTCCAGTTATAGGTTGTTTTACCCTTTTTGCACCGCTACTCTTCATGGCAAAACCAATAAAAATAAGACCAATTAAAATAGTACCTGGAGTTGTCCCCTAGTACATGATGAAAGATCAAAGATGCCCTTGCTTTGTCTTCTAAAAGCATTGGTTGAGCATTGAATTTAAATAGATACCAAAGCTAGCTCAAAAAGGAAACTTTTTTTAGCCACCTTTAAAAACCCCTTCAGCAATCTCCAGCCCTAAAACTTTTCCAAAAACATTGTTCCATTGAACATCATACTTATTCTCGTAGTTCCCCAATTCACCACTAGAAAACCTCTAAAAACTCAACCTTTCACACACTTTCATTCTTGAAACACCACACCATCAACAATATTAGCAAGAAACTTTTTCTTTTCATCTTTTTCCTACTAAATAGTAGCTGAAAGAGGGAAGGAATTGAGCTTAAAGTCGTTGCTTCAATTAGAAAGGAAAATCTAAGCCTCTTTTGTTATTTTCTCTACCTTGTTCCATGTGTTTTTTCTTTTTATCATCTGCATCATTTTAGTGAACCTTTCATGGTTCCATGGCCATCTTAGAACCTCATGCATTATTGTTGCCTTGGTTGTGATAGTCTTAGGATCTTGATGACCCTCTTGATACCTTTATGTTGTTTGGATATGCAAACATGCCATGCTTCATTTTCATCATCATAACAGCTTCTATTTATGTATTTTTTGCATGTTCCTTTCATACTCACATTTTCATCATATATTTAAATGTTCACCCTGACGCCTCTTATGTGTGTTCATGCATTTTGATAGGTTTCATGAAGTGAAAATGACTTTTCTTTAAAGATTCCATAAACTTTGTTCAAACATGTTGATCTTAAGATCTTCATGCATTTTCTTGTCATAATCATACATTTTGTTACCTCTTCCATTGTCAAAATATCACATTTGCTTGCTTGGATGTGTTGTTCATGTTCACTATTATGTATGTTGCATTTCATTCATAACTTGTTTGTCAAGATGCTTGCTTGCTTGCTAAAAATTTGATTTTCAAAAAAAATTCCCAAGTTGAGTTCATGCTACTTCCTGTAGATAGAGAATAACATGGTTATAAGTTTTCATAAAATTAGTCTTCCAACCTTAGGGGCAAACTAAAAACTTCAAACCTAGATTCATGGTAAAACAAGTTTAAAGATACAATTTTTTAAAATAAAAATGATTTTTTTAATTGATAAAGATATCATGCCTTGATCTTAAGTCTAATACCCTCTTTGATAATGTGGTCAACGGGTTGTTTTATCATCCTAAACTACTCTAGGATTGTGGAATGAATTCATGACACCAATGTTGTTTGTCCCTTTCTATCACAGATGTTTGGACATCTAGACTCGAGTCTATCCTTGAAAAAACTAAAAATACCAAACAGCTCCCCTATTTTTGCTTTGGCAGCACTATAATCTGAACTTGAAAAATTATTTTCGAATCACAAATGACTTTTTTAGAATTTTTTGATATTTTTCCCTTAAAAGCATCAAAATACCTTTCCAACGGTGTCTTGTTCGCCTTCTTATCATTCTAGATGAAGGAGTTATGATTTTTCAAACCTTTGCTATTTGAAGCCCTTGGGAGCAGCATGCTACATTCTATTTGGTCTATTTTGGCCTATCAGATGTCTTCTTTAAAATTTTTAAATAATTTTTTCTAAAAGTTTTACAAAATTCCCTTTCTGAAAAGATATTGTTTACAATTTATCAATTCTAGATAAGCCTAGAATGATTTTTCAAAATCCATCACCCCCTTTCCCTTATACATTCTACCAGTGTCAAAATAGGCCTAACTCCAAAAATTAATTCTGCCTAGAAGGTGATTCTCTAATATTTTTAAAATATTTTTATATTTGTCCTTATCAAGTTACCTTTCCAACAGTACCTTATTTACCCCGTGAAGCCTTTAGATGCACTTAAAATAAATTTGGGAAAAGAGCTATCCCTCGTTTTTAACCTAATTTTTGAAATGTCTTCATAGAAATGTTCCAACATCTCAAAGTCTATTCGATTCCTACCATACAAAATCTTTTGGCTCAGATCAAGGCTTAAGATAAAATATATCTTATACAAATTTTGATTTCCTATTTTCAAAACCCTTTTAAAAGAAAAAAAAACCTTTCTTTTAAAACATCAAAAATTTTCATTTTTGAGGATACCCTAACCCCACTACTCTAAAGGGATACTCCAACCCTATTTTTCGCTAAAAAACTTGAATTTTTTCTCTTGGATACTCTAACCTCAGAAAGAGGGGATACTCCAACCCTATTTTTCATTAAAAAAACTCAAATTTTCTCTTTATTGCTAATTAGTTTCATAACTTTATCTTTGGGGATACTCTAACCCCACCGCTCTGAGGGAATATGCCAACCCGCTTTTACTTTAAAAAAATTTAAAAATTTTCTTTCTCTTAAATGCCTCAGATCGTTTCGATTAAAATCATTTTTGTCCCGCAAATTACCATCGAATCCAAATACATTTCTAAATTATCATCTCGATTATTCTTCAATAATCGAAGATAATTACGAGACATATCCCAATCGTCCTTTCTTTTTATGCTCTTTTGTTTGTGATTGTTTGCTTATGATATTATTATATTCTTTTTCAACTTACTAACACGTTTCTTTTTTATAGTGGCTATCGCGGATTCACATTTAAAATTTGTTTTCAAAAAAATTTTATAAGGCAATATTCAGTATTGGTATCTCTTGTGCTTAATATAGAATATCCAAATTTTCAAAATTTAGTCTAAAAGCTATTTTCATAAAACTCCTTATGTTTCTCATACCTTCGTGGTGTATAGGTGATATAAATTTTCTTTCAAAACCTGAATTTACATTTTCTACCAAAACTACATCCATAAAAAGGGGATTATATCTAAAAAATGATTAAATGGAATCGATTAAGCCGAAACCAAAGTGAGACACAGTTAGTAGGTATCGATTTTGGGCATTGTAAGGATGTTAATCCTTCTCCATCTGTAACCAACCCCCAAACTAACCAACGAATCTCTGGACTTTGTAGACCTTGAGATTGATGTTTTAAGTTTTGTAACTCAGAATATTGTTTTCAATAGGCATACGATCCTGCTTAGCTTGAAATTATTGGTGGCGACTCCAAGTTTATGGCCACTTTGTGGTGGCCATTTGGGATAAGTTGGATGAGCGATTCAGACAATGGTCTCTCTCCCCTTCATATTACTATGCCTAATTGGAATCCTGATCATGGGATAACTCAAAGGCTAGACCACCACCACTATCGTAAATTTTTTAAGTCATGCACGCTTAGCTTTTGGATCATTTGAAGTTTTAAAGGCAAGCATGTAGTGACAATATCTTTTAAAAACTAATGATCTCTTATTAAAAATTTCCTAAATCATGATCTAGTTTTTTGTTCAAAGTAGGTTGAAAAGAAAGACTTTGCTGATCCAAAATTTCATAACAGATAAGATTCATGCCTGATTTTTCAAGGCACAAAATGGATCAGGTCGTATAAAGTATGAATTTCTTTGAAAACCAGACAAATTCGATGTTCCTTTAAGCTTGTGGACTATTAACACTTCGATAGGTACGAAGACTAGTCATGAAAAGTTTAGGAATTTGGAAAAAAAATGAAGGATTTAATTTTCAAAACCGGTCCCTCCATTTGAAAGTTAACAACCTACGGTATTTAGGAATTTCTAGATATCCCTAAATTTGTTCCAAAAATGATTACTTTTCTTGCAAGGTTTCGGCAATTCCAAAAAATGATAATGGCAATTCTTCTATTTTGCTTTAGATCTGGTTTTTCACCCCAGAGCTTCATTTTTTCCATTTTGTCATTTTTTTTATTTTTCTTTGATTTTCATCATGCTCATAAGAAGAGCTCACAGCCTTTCCTAAATAAAATGTTTACAAAGAATCAACCCATCATTTTAAATAATCCTACTTAATCCAAATGGACTTTTTAAGGTAAGTGATGAGGCGAAGATTCAAATTCAGAAAGAAGAAATGTATAAGCCCAAAGAAATGTTTAAGGGTAACTAGATCAAGTATCATTTTATTCTATAAAAAGTTTTGTTCTTTCTATTCTTTTATTCTTTATATTTTTCCTTTTTCTCTTTTTTTCCTTACACTTTTATTTTTATTTAATGCTATTACCTTTTTCTTTCTCTCTTTTTTTCTCTGTTTCTTTTCTTTTTCTTGTTCTTCTTTTTTTTTCTCCCCTTTTTTTCAAACACATCCTAAAGGAATTTCAAATTTTGGTAACTTGGTTTATTTTGCATTTTCCCTAAAATGTTAAGCATTTTTAGGAAGTTAAATGGAAGATATGACCTTATGTTTATCCAATTTTTCTTATGCCCTTTAATGTGAAGGGTTATGCTCAATCGAGATTTACTAAAAAGATTCATCAGACTCAAAAGAGATAGCAAAGGGAATAATTTTCTATCTTAGTAAAAAGGTTGAGAAAAGATAGCCACTTTTCATCTCAAACATAACTACTTAACCTGAAAGCCATTCTTCATTAAAGAGATTTTTGGAATCATCTTGGCATCTTAATTACATGATGTCACATTGAAATTTTATCATTCATTTCGCCTTCATCATCATTTTTTCCCTTTTTTTTCTTTTTTTTTTTGAAAATTCATGCATGAATTCCATATTTCCTCTACTTTTGCAAGCATTCTGTTTTTAAGTTTATTAGCAATGGAAATCAAATAATCATGCAATTCATGTTTGTAAGAAAATTTAATGTTTTATTCCTTGGAGTTTGCATTTATGGTCAATTTTAGTATTAGACTTATTTAGAAATGGTCAAAAAGGAATATGGCTCAAAAAGTTTTATAAAAGACATAGGGCATTTTTGTTCAGTCACCATGCCCCATAAATATAAGTCATAAGGAACTTTTAAGTGATGGTCAAAAGATTTGTGTTTTAGTTCCTAAAAAAGAATGGGATTTTGAGCACGTTCTTAGCACACATGCCTTTTGCCCTAGTTAGGTTCCTTGAAAGAACATTTATTTGTTTGATTTTCAAAGAAGCTCATAAAATTTGGATGTTTAACTCTATCACTCCTTACCCCAATTAAACTTCTCTTTTTGGTCATTTTAAGGGAATCATGGTTTGGAACTTTTGAAACTACTTCCCTGAACCATTAGGTCATCCAAATGATCCTAGTTTTACTTACATGGAAATGATTGCAAGGGAACAAGCTCATTACCAATACTGATCATTAGTATTCTTAAGATTTTTCATCATCATGTGTTTTAAAGACGCCTTTTGGAAAATATTCCATCTTCTCAACACATTCAAAATTCAAAATATAGATATTTTAAAAAATAATGTTAATCCAAAGACAAGGCTTTCCAAAAAAAATGAATGTCATGAATGAATGCATGTATGAATGCATATATGCGAATAAGTACAATGATGAAATTTATGTAATGTCAAAGAAAAAGTTAGACCTTGTGGTGAATAAAATCAAGATGAGGTGAATTAGTTTCTCAAAATCTTTTACAATTTAAAACGTAGAATGTATAAATTAAGAAATCATAGCAAAGAAGAACTTAGAGTTCTCTGCTAGTGAATAAACAAGAAAATGAGCAAGGGATAGAGAACAATGATTTATAGAGGTTTAGCTTCCTTACCTACATCCTCTCTCTTAACCTCACTTGCCGAGAAATTTCACAATTCACTAACTACAATTTTTACCTCTTCAAAACAAAGTATAACCTTTATAACTCCCTACCTTTCTAAGACAAGATAGTAACATCTAACCCCTTATCTTTTGTAGCTAAGATAGAACTCTCTCACACTACTTTTAAAGGCAAAGTAGAAACCTCTCCCCTTAATACAAAGTTTGTTATGTAAACAAATAAAACTTATAAAGATTAAGTGTTTACAAGAATTTAAGCTCAGAGGATGATAATCCTAAAGATAGTAAGCGAACAAACTGGAAAAAAAACTTGCAAGGAAAGAAATTATAATCCTGCTGTGATCATTCTGAATTGTGAGTAAAGAAGGGAAGGAGCAGACAAACTGAATTATGATCATTCTTTCCTTATTCGCTAACAGGTTCAACTTTGCTTGATTCCCAACCATTAATGCCTTCATTCTTCCCTTCTTTACTAACAAGAACAACTTTGCCTTAATGCTCTCATTCATTGCTAAATTTTTTATATTTATTACCATAATATCCTCCTGTGTTTGTGTCAACTCCTCCAGATTTGTAACAGGATTGTTTACTCATAATTGTTCCTGGTTTTGATATGCAATTAAAGCAGAATCATTAGTTTCCACTTTTGACTTCCTTTGCATATTTTGCATTTTCACAGCTCCTCCCATGGCTGTCGTCTCAGTGGAAGTACCTCCCCCTGTAGTGGCTTCATCTCCTCTATCAAAGCTGATCTGATGCCTCGCCTCATTGATCATCAGCATGTCATTTTTGTCACTCAGCATTCGTCTTCCTTGAATTCTTTTTAGTGGGGAAGCATGAAGCCATTTGCCATGCTGTCGAACATTCTGTCCAGTTTTGCTCTCTGATTCAGCGCCTCTAACATCTTCCACACACTCTAATCCCACATGGCCAAGCTTACCACCTTTATAGCAAAAACTTGGAAGGCATTTATATTTCAACCTTCCCCATTTGTTGTCTCCGACATCATTCTTCCCCAATAGAATAGCTCTTCTTAATGGTTTGTAAATGTCCATCTCAATTCTAATTCCCATGAATCCACCCCCATCCTTTCTGTTCATGTCCAAGCTTATTACTCGCCTAACTTTGCTTTCGTGTCCCAGGGCCATTTCTTTATTTAACCACCCAAGTGGTAAATCAGAGATTTGGACCCAGAACAGATCCTTCCCAAAGCTGTACTTCTTCGGCCTCAACGTTGCATCATATTCTTGTAGGAGTAGAAGTTGTTTATCAAAATTCCAGGGACTTCCTTCTAGCACTCTATTCTTGTCTCCTTCAGAAGAAAACTTAAACAAGAAAAGGTTTGTAACAAGAACCAGGATATTGATCGCTTTGATTAGCTTCCAGATGGTCTTGAGAGTAGACATCATAGCCTCTTTATTAAAAGGCCTTTTCGTCATTACTTTTCCAGCCAGCCATCTATTAACACCAACTTCATCATTTAAACCATCACAACCTTCCGCATCCACTACTTCATTCTCTTCCTTTGTAAAAGATAAATTCTTCCACATCTCTTCTAAATCAGCATCCATGGTCCCCACTACGAAGCATTCAACAAATCACAAAGATCACCAATAGGAGATCTTGAGATTGCAACCCTTGCACAAAGCTAGACTTACCAACCCCTATAGCAAAGGCTGAGGAGACGAAGTGGCTCTAGCATAAGTTTTTAAATGTAAGATTTTGATAAACTTTTACTGCAATTGTACAACTTTTGCAATATTTTTTAAGGTTTTTTTTACATATATTATTGCATAATAATACATAAAATTATTATAATTATATAGATATATTACAAGTTACATAGATTATTATAATTGAAAAAAGTCAAATTATCAATAAATATTATAATAACATAAATAAATTATATTATCTATTACATAAATTATTATGGTTGATAATATAACTGAGTAATACATATTTTTATTATAATTACATATATGCATTATTTATTTATATAAACTATGATAAAAGATAATAAAAGTTCTAATATATAAAGTTATTATATTTACATAAAAATTTCACAAATTATAAAAATATATTACCAATAGGTAATAGAAAGTAGTATTATTAGAATATTACAGTTATATAAATTATTTTATCCATTACATACATATATCATCATAGGTTATATATATAAATACTACATATTTTTCTTACAATTAAACATAAACTTTGTTTATTAACATAAATTTTGATAAAAGATAATAAAGTTGTAATACATTAATTTATTAAATTTATATAAAAATTTTGTAAGTTTCATAAATATATTACCTATAGGTAGTAAAAAGTAGTATTACATGAAATAGTATAGTTACATAAATTATATTATCTATTACATATGCTTATCATCGTAGGTAATGTAAATAAGTTTTATAAGCGTCACATATTTTTCTCACGATTACACATATACATTATATATTACATAAAATGTAATTAAAGTTATAAAGCATAAATTTATTATATTTACATAAAAAATTTATAAGTTATATAAATATATTAGCAAATGTAATAGAAGTAATATTACATAAAATATAATAATAACATTAATTATATTATCTATAATATAAGTCTCTTATCATTACTTATACATTATATATTACATAAATCATTATAGTATAAATCATTACATAAATAACGAATACTAAAATTACACATAAATATTATAATTTACATAAAACATCACAGTATGGGTAATGTTTTGTATGTAATATGTGTCATGTGTAATATATTTGCATAAAAAAATCTTTGAATGTAATATTTCTATGCAACAAATTACTTATAAATATTATCAGATCACATACAAATATTACAAATTTACATAAAATATTATCGAAACTATAATATATTTATGTAAAAATTCTTTTAAGAAAATTATATTAATTTTTTCAAAATTATTTTTGATTTTTTAAATATATTCTATATGTAGGAAATTAACATTTCATTAATTTTTAAAGTCAAAAGAATTTTTATATTTTTACTATAATATATACGTTAATTAGTAATAATTATTTTATATTATTTAAAAATAATTTTATGATATAATTTAGATTTTTACTAGTCAGCATGAATTATGGCTAAAGATTATGGAAATTACACTTAAATATTATAAATACATAATAATTAAAGTACAAGTAATGTTTATATATAATATTTAATATGGGTAATGTATTTGTGTAAAGTATATCTGAAGGTAATATTTATATATAAAAAATTATATATAAACATTACTGGATTACATACAAACATTATAATTTTAGATAAAATGTTACCGAAATTTTAATGTATTTATGTAGAACATTCTTTTTAAGACAATTAACCATAGTTTTTTGAAAATTATTTTTGTTTTTATTAAATATATTTATATAGGATATTAATTTTTTAGTAATTTTCAAAGTCAAAAAAAATTATCATAAAATTAATTTTTTATTAATATAATATAATTATTACTAACATTAAAACATATATTAATAAAATAAAAACTATAAAAAACTTTTTCACTTCAAAAATTACTAAAAAAATTAATTTCCTATTTATAAAATATATTTAATAAAATATTAAAAATAATTTTGAAAAATCATAGTTAATTTTCTTAAAAGAATGTTTTACATAAATACATTATAGTTTCAGTAATGTTTTATGTTAAAACTGTAATGTTTGTACATAATCGGTAATGTTTATATATAATTTTTTACATAAAAATATTACTTTTAAAGATTCTTTACACAAATACATTACCCGTAACAAATATTACATATAAACATTACCTATACTCTAATGATTTATATAAGTTATGATATTTATGTGTAATTTTCATACTTTTTATTTGTAATTCTTACCAACTAATAAAAAAATTTAAATTTTGTCATAAATTTAATTTTATATTAATATAATATAATTATTTCTAATATTAACAAATATATTATTAAAATAAAAAATACTGGAATGTGTTTAATTCTTTACTTTACTCAAAAATGTGTCTTAATGCATACTTCTATATAAAATATTTTTAAGATAAGTTTTCCATGTTATAAAGTTATGAAATACTCTTTAAAAATGACTTCCTATGAATGTATTGATACACTATGTATGTATCGATACAATGCTTGGTAGTAATTAAACTAAGTTGAAGCCTTCATTTGTATTGATACCACTATGCAAAGTATTTATACGCTTACAATTTTATCAATATGATCAATACATGTTTCAATACTTGGCTTTCGAGTGGTCATATTTTGTATGTATAAATGCAAGATATCGATATGCAAGGTAATTGTATCAATACATCATCGTGGGAATGAACAGGAATCACATTAATAAAGCTTCCAACAACTTTGTTGCATCCCAACGAGTTCTAACGGCCATAATCATCTTTCTTACCATAAAAAGGCTTCTCCTACATCTCCATAAGCAAGAATTAAGAAGATTATGAGCACATTGCCAAATCTTTCATCCATTTTGTTTTTCTGAGTAGTTCAATCTTGTATAGCATTAATTCTTCCTATAATTCTTATATTTATTGTAATTCTTATCTTTAGGAGGTAGTAACAATCTTCCAATGCAGTAGGAGGTAGTAAGCGGACGAACTGGAAAAAAACCTTGCAAGGAAAGTCGACAATAATGGACAGTTCAACAAGAAAGAATCAGCGAAGTGGAAAGAACGATTAGACATTGAGGAAGAAAGCTTAATGGAGATAGACGTGACCACAAAAAAAAAGTAAAAAATGGAAAGAGAGATGAACAGGCACAACTGATTTGGCGGAGTCTGGCTACCAGCTCTACCTCTCGCAATGAAATATATTAAGATAGAAATGCCGTGGGCTTGGGAACCCACGGACAGTTCGAGCCTTGCACAGGCTCTTTCAAAAACAAGCTCCTGAGATGGTGTGTCTATGGGAACCGAGACTCAAAACTGTGAAGTTTGATAGAGTACGACGAAAATGTGCAACGGAAAGTTGCTTCCTAGTTGACCGTATAAGCAGAAAAGGGGGTCTAGCAATGATATGGACCAAGGAGCTATCGTTGCAATTGAGGAGTTTTTTGGAGTACCGCATTGATATGGAAATCATTGAAAATAACCAAGTAACTCAAAGAGTGAAGGGCTTCTATAGTGAACCTGAAATAAGGCGGAGGAGCACATCATGGAGGTTATTATGGAATTTGGCGGGTCAATCAAACATACATGGATTTGTTTTTTGGAGGTTTCAATGAAATCATGCATGCAGGAGAAAAATCTGGTAAAAGGACTAGACTGGATAACCAAATGAACGAATTTAGAAAGGGGTAAGTGACAGCAACTTGATGGATTTGGGATTCAAGGGAGTTTGGTATACTTGGACAAATAACAGGAAAGCTTCTGAGCTAGTCTGAGAAAGATTGGATAGGTTTCTAGCAACAAAGGAATCGAGCGACCTTCATTCGGATTATAATGTCGATCATTTGGTTGATCAAACTCTAACCATGGCCTGCTACTTTTAAACACTGTTGGCAGCAAAGATATCAGACAAAACAGGAGAAGGAGGCGCCGATTTCATTTTGAAGCAATTTGGGCTCAAGAACCAAAATGTGGCAATGTTATTTCTGAAAACTGGGAAGCCACAAAACATAGGGAAATAATGGAGAGATTGGCTGACGTGGGAGAGCAGCTTTCTAGGTAGCATAAGACAAATGTGGGTCACATGGGCACTAAAATACAAGAACTGCAAGATCAAGTGAAATTGCTTCAAGCCAAGCAACCCGATGATAATATACTTGACCAAGAAAGAACTATTAAGACGGAATTGGACGATTTATGGCCAAAGAGGAGTTGTGCTAGCAGCAAAGGTCCAGAGTAAACTGGCTTCGTGAAGAGGATAGAAATACCGCATTTTTTCACAAGCCAGCAAAAGGAGGCGGAAAAATATAATTCTGGGTCTAGAAGATGATGATGGGAATTGGTTGGAAAAGGAAGAGGATATGCAATGCCCTGCTATTCGATATTTTAAGGCACCCTTTGAATCACAAGGTTCAATTAATAGTGAGAACATCCATGAGGTTGTTGAACACCAAGGACCAAGCGAAATGAACCAATTTCTATCTGCGGAGTTTAAAGATGAGGAGATTGTGACTGCCCTCAACTAAACGACCCCAGCACAGCCCCAGGCCCTGATGGTATGCCTGCACTTTCTTACCAAAAAAATACTGGCGTGTTGTTGGGAAAGAGATAATTTCTTTATGCTTAAAACTTCTGAATGGTGAAATGTTTCCTCATGGCCTTAATCACATTCACGTAGCTCTTATCCCGAAAGTGTCAAATCCTAAACACATGTCTCATTTAGACCTAAAAGTTTATGCAATGTTGTCTATAAAATTATTACTAAAGTTTTAGTGAATGGACTGAAACATGTCCTTCCAAATTACATTAGTGAATATTAAAATGCTTTTGTTCTGGGTCGCTTGATTACTGATATTATTGTTGTTGCCTGTGAAATGATTCATAACCTGAAATTGAGGAAAAATGGAGGACATAGCTGTTTTGCCTTGTAACTCGACATAAGCAAGGCTTATGATAAGGTGAAGTGGTCTTTTCTTTGAAGCTATCATGGAAAAATTGGGGTTTAAGATTCAGTGGATTAATCTTGTCCTGAAGTGTGTGAAATCAGTGTCTTTTTCTATAATTATGCATGGGAGGAATTTCTGACCCTTTTAAAGAAGGCCGAGTACTACGGCAAGAAGGTCCTTTATCACCATTTTTATTTTTGATGTGCGCAGAGGGATTGTCTGCGATGCTCACCAAAGCTCAGAGGAATGGGGAAATTTTGGGAGTTCGAGCAAGTCGTTGGGGTCCGAGAGTTAATAATCTTTTCATTGCTAAAGCAGGAAAAAGCGACGAAGTAAAGTTGAAGGTCGTCCTACAGCTCGACGAGGAAAGCTCAGGACGGCAAATTAATTTTGCTAAGTAGGCTTTGGTCTTTAGTCGCAATACGACTATGGAGCAAAGGAATGAGTTACAACTCTTGTTCGGAATCCAGGTAACAACGTACCCTGAAAAGTATTTGGGCATGCCAACTCTAGTGGGGAGAGGTAAAAAGGCAACAATCGAAGAGATCACGAGCAGAATACAAGCGAAGATCCAATGTTGGAGCAAAAAGTCATTGCCCTACGGAGGCAAGGAAATTTTTATTAAGGCAGTTCTACAATCACTACCAGCAAACATCATGAATTGCTTTCTCCTCCCTAGGGCTTTGTGTGATAACATCATGAGTATTATACAGAGATATTGGATGGACCGGCCGGAGCGAGGGGAGAGGGATGCGTTGGCCTAGTTGGGATACTTTGTGCACTCCAAAATACATTGGAGGCCTAGGTTTTATAGATCTTCAACTTTTCAATGTAGCTTTGTTTAGGAAAGCAGTGCAAGTGAATGATACAAAATTTGGACTCTTTTGACTTATAAGGTCCTTAAAGCTAAATATTTTCCGACTAGGAATTTTCTTGAAGCAGGTTTAGGCCGCCAACCGTCATACATATGGATAAGTATTTGGGAATCAAGGGCATCTTTCAAAGAAGGAATACGAGGGATAGTGGGTAACGGGGAAACTATCAAAATATGGGGAGACAGTTGGCTTCCTTAGAATGGCTTGTTCACTATTACATCGAGAAGATTGAAACTCCCATTGAATTCAAATGTTGCAACACTTACTGATGATACAACCAGGACACGGAATGAAGAACTAGTAAAGAACGTATTTTGTCAAGATGAGCCTGGCCTTATCTGTTGTATTCCATTGGCTAGGAGTAAACCACCAGATAAGCTTGTATGGCACTGTAATAGCGATGGACATTATTCTTGTAAAAGTGCATACAGATTACAGCTAGAGAAAAGATTGGCATTTGGAACTCAAAGGAAAATTTGGAAAATTTTGTAGGCAGAAAATATCCCTACAAAAGGTGCGCATGTTTTGATGGAGATTAAGCCAAGGTATTTTACCTCAAGCAGCGAAGCAGCAACGCTTTTGCGAGGCAATGCTAGCTGGAAAAGGTGTGGACATGCTCTAGAAACTAATGCCCATGCCTTAAAGGACAGTCCACCCTCTAACAAGGTGCTTGACCTATGCCAACTTCCAAACCGGATCAACCAAATGTTCTATAAATTGCAGTATTGAGTGGCTTGAATTTAAGGCAGAGAAATTTGGAAAATATGGTTTAAGCTATTTTTAATGGTGTTATGGGAATTATGGAATGTTAGAAATGCAAAAATAAAGCAAAACAAGCAGATAAATGTGGACACTATCATGGAAAAAGTTAAGAATTTCCTAATGGAGTATAAACATGTTCAATAATAGCCGCAAAGGAAATATTGGAGTTGGCACCAGCATCTTCTGGAAACCACCAACCATGAATGTTCTCAAAATTAATGTTGATGGGGCCTTTGATGAAAAACTAAAGGTTGGTTGAGCTGTGTTGAAGTGCAGTTGGATGCAAATGCTGTGCTTACTCACCTTAGGATCATATTTTTGTATAAGAAATGACCTTTCTTTGTACACTGAGCTGAAAGTGTTAGTTGGTTTTTTTTTTTTTTTTTGTAAGTACACTTCCTTGAATTATGCTGAAAGTAGGAAGCAAAATGTACTGGTAGTAGTTCATGTTTGTTGGATAACATTTTGACAAATATGATATATTGATAGAATGAAAATCAAAAAAATCAAGTTACACAGTCCAACAAACTTTTTTTTTTTGCACTCTATCGTTCTTTATTCTGTTCTCTTATTTCATACAAGTTTTGAGCAAATCATTTTCTACTTAAGTTCAACATGGCATCAGAGCTATTATCTTAGGGGACCTGAGTTCTTGTTCATAGATTGTTGGTGTGTTTTGTGGAAGAATTAAAGCTGTTTCAACCTTGCATACAGTCTTGAACCAAGATATTGCCTTCATGTCTTCAAGCAGCTTCTCTCTTCCACCACCACCAGTCTTTGCTGGTGAAAACTACCACATTTGGATAGTAAAATAAAGACTTACCTATAGGCACATGACTTGTGGGAAGTGACTGAAACTGACTGAGACCTCTACCCTTGAAAGCCAATCCCACCATAGCTCAAATGAAGTAACATAGTGAAGAAAATGCTAAAAGGTACAAGGCTATGTCTTGCTAACAAAATAGTGTTTCTGATGTGATCTTCATCAGAATTATGGCTTGTGAAACCCTAAAACAAGCTTGGGACAAACTAAAGGAGGAGTTTCAGGGATCAGACAAGATCAGACAATAGCAGTTGATAAATTTGAAGAGAGACTTTGAAAATTTGAAAATGAAAGAAAGTGAAACTATCAAGCAATATGCTGACATAATCAATGCTGTTGTGAACAGCATAAGGCTATTTGGGGATGAGTTTAATGACAAGAGGATGGTGGAGAAGGTCATCACAACTCTTCCTAAGAAATTCAAGTTAAAGATTTCTTCTTTTAAAAACTTAAGAGATCTGTCCAACATTTCTTTGACAAAACTTATAAATGCTCTCTATGCTCAAGAGCAAAAAAGAACAAGTAGACAAGAAGAGCACTCTAAAGGTGCTTTTCAGGCCAATAGTAAAGAAAGAGGTGAGTTCATCAAACAAAGGTAAAAAAGCTGTGAATAACAGAAAAGAAAAACAAAAGAGAGACAAGGACAGTACTAAAGATGGTGGAAAGAAGAAATATCCACCTTGCTCACATTGTCAGAAGACTACACACTTAGAGAGGTACTGTTGGTTTAGACCAGATGTCCAATGTAAAGCCTGCAAGTAGATGGGGCATATGGAAAGAGTCTACAAAAATAAGGGACAACAACAACAAAACACGTAAGCTCAAATAATTGATGGAAATCAACAGCAGGAAGAGCAAATGTTTACTTCTTCTTGTTATGCAACTAGCAATAACCAAAGTAAATTGGCTAATAGATAGTGGTTGCACAAACCACATGGCTTCTGATGAAAGCATGTTCAAGAAAATTGACAAAAGCTACAACCTAAAGATTAGAATAAGCAATGGCAAGTTCATAGAAGCCACAGGCAAGGGAGATGTGATTATAGACACTCCATCAGGTACTAGAATTATTTCTGCTGTTCTCTTAGTACCTGATAGAGACCAAAATCTACTTAGTGTTGGTCAGCTACTAGAAAAGAACTATGTTGTTGTTTTTATGAACAAATCTTGCATGATCTATGAATCTACTAGATGTGAACTTGTGACTATTGCCATGAATAAAAGAAGTTTTGTTTTAAGTTGGAATTTGGTGACTTCAAGTGCATATGCTATTGTTGTCGATGAAACTGAGTTATGGCATAAAAGATTAAGACATATCAATTACAATACACTGAGTCATTTATGCAAAAGTAACTTGGTTTTAAACATGTCGAAAGTTCATGAACATAGAGAAACGTGTGAAGTGTGCAAACTAGGAAAGCAACATAGGCTTCCATTTTCAGCAAATAAGGCTTGAAAAGCAACAGATAAGCTACAACTTTTTCATACTGATGTATGTGGTCCTATGAGGACCTTGTCTCTTAATGACAGAAAATACTTTATACTATTCATTAATGATAGTACCAGACTATGCTGGGTTTATTTTTTGAAGCAGAAATTTGAAGTTGCAGTAGTGTTCTGAAAGTTTAAAGGCTATGCTGAAAATCAGAATGGATGCATATTGAAGATCATCAGGTTTGATAATGGAACAGAATGCACATCAGAAAAGTCTGAGGAATTTTGTTCAGTTACTGGTATTAAACATCAGCTCACAAACACATATAGTC